>PNEQ01009768.1:0-122011 GCA_003012365.1 Medauroidea extradentata
GTCGCTGTCGCTTGGGGTGCAAACGTCATGAATGACGGCGGGTGACTGTGCAGCGCTCTAGCGTGCGATTTACCAACTAAGACGATACAAGGCATTACAGCAGCGCACTGCAGCGGTGGATTATCCAAGCTTCTCCTCAAACGCGTAGAGTTTTTCCTATCCTTTCGCGACTTCTACCCAGTATATATATTCAAAGGTATAAACTAGGCTTAACGTATATTTTGGCCGTAGTCAGCCCATAAATATAAGAATATAAGATAATATTGCTTGACTGATCGCGGGCTAGCAACACACCAAATCGTCAACTGTGGCACTTGTACTGTAGCATAAGGCAAACAAAAGTCATGCTATAACAGCAAATTTCGCATTTTTCTTCTCATAATTTCAACAAAAAAAAAAGTGGAAATAATTCAGTAATATGACTGATGTGGAACCTTAACGGGGCGCTTAACCGGAAATATTTTATTGTTTTAGTAATTTTTATATTTGTATGAGATATAGTTATTTTGAATATATAAATTGTGGCTATTTTTATTTAAATGAAAATTTTTTAGCTTTCATAGTTTTTCTACAATGGCACGTCGAAGTTGAAAATTGCGTGAAACGGGTATACCAACTGAACTAACTCACACTGAATTACGACGCTGTTGGATGCAAGATCTAGCATATATAATATGTTGGTATTTTTAAACAATTATTGGAATTTTTAATTTTTATTTGAAACTTTGCCATTTTTAACACAAAAATATTTTCATTATATAAGATTCCTTGTAGCCTGCAATATCGTATTTAAGAGTGAACTATTTCAGTTCGGTAAGATAGTTGGTTTTCTCTTTAAAGCATAAAACCGTATTATGCAAATTTGGACTTTTAACAATCCATTATTGAAAACTTTGGAAGCTAAACAATTTTTCTTTACAGTAAAAAATAGTCGCAGTGTATACATTCAAAACAAGCTACATCTCGTAGAAGTACAAAAATTATTAAAACAATACAAATTTTCTGTCATGCGCCTCATTAAAAAAACCACTACGCCAGCTGCCAGCTTCGGCTACCTACGCTTCAGTTCGGCAAATAATAGCTTCCCTCTCAGCTTCCAAAAGGCGCTACCTTTACTTGATCTACTCCATAGAGTACACATCGCTCTAAAACCGGACTAGAATGTTTTGCGAGTACATTCTACCGGCCAGCAAGGTCTCTAAATATCCAACTTTATCTCTTCGCTGTATCTACTCAGGTCTAAGCTGGTCGAGAGCAGGGTAGATAGTTGCCAGCAGACGAAGACAAGAAAGCTCGCTTAAAAAGTCAACAAACACAGGCAATGTGAACGTAATTCAGTTATTAAAAATATATAATTATTACTATTAGTTATTTAGTCCTTCCAAACATATAAATTTTCAAAATTTAATTACATATGGTAAATTCTCTGTTCATGCAAAAACAGTGCCACAGAACTTTCATTTTGCAATCTCTTATTACTATAGAAATTTCTGGAGATAAGCTCTAGCATTTCAGTACAGTATACATTACTAGTACGCAAATGAAATGCCATATACGTATATTGTACCAGTACAAAAGGATAGATCGGGAACAGAAATATGCCGTTTCTGCATATTTTGCCGCATTTTTTTAATAGGCCACCAAAATACTACTCTTCGAGTTTATGTACACGCGGAAGAACCGTTGAACATCCAAAGACTGAGTAGATCCGATCACGTGATAAAAACTACCGAGTAGATTTTACCTACTACTTTTTCATAAAGACCTAAAGAAAAGAAGCTGCTGTGGGCTTTGTTGGCCCTCTCTTCCTATTGGCTGTTCAATTTGTGCCGCTCGGCTCTATTATACTCTTTCCTTGTCCTATAACAATTAGTTTATGTTAAGGACGGTGTTCCTGTAAAAATTCATTATTTTATATGTTTACCAAATACAGACCAATTTTTTTTGCATCGTATGGCATGTCATTTCACCAAATAAAAAAGTTTAGACCGCATAGTTTTTTGTACAATCGCTCATCGCAGTTACAAAATAAACATTACGGTGTAGCCAAAATTTTAAAAAGTAATTAACTTGCAGAAACAAGATAATTAATTCTAAATCTAAATTCTATGAGCTACTTCAAAACACCTTTGGCATAATAGCGCTATACATTTTTTTTAATTGACAAAAATTAATAATTTATTGAATAACTTTGAGTTGCGGCCACGGCCATTTTGCAACTTTGACGAGTATTTATGCAAAAAGTTATGGGGCATAAATTTTATAATTTGGGGAATAGGCATGTGAGCTGATGTGTAAGATTTGAACAGTGTTTGGCACCAGTAGTAAAAATGACTTTAAATACGTCATGAAATATTACACTACCAGTTATGTAACTTTCCTTTACATGTATGGAGTAATTTTTCCTTACTTATAGAGTACATTCAACCTCAAATGTTTCTGGGGCGTACTCTCCGAAACATTCAGATAAGTTTCAAATTTCCGACTAACTGTATTTCTTAACAGAATCGTTTACAGGGAGAGATAAAAACTGATAACATAGTTTTGCTTCCATTAGCTAGATAATATACATTAGATAAAATTGTTCTTGCGTCAGTTAAGCACATAAGTGGGTAACCAACTGTCCACAACTGCTAACTAGTGAAAACTAGCAAAATGTTTTAGTATCACACATTTTACTATCATATAGACTAGCATTTTATTGGTACGAATCTGATGCCGTACCGATTGATAGAGCACATGCACTAAAAATACCTGAATATTAATATTACCAGATTTACTAGTACCAGTATGTGTTGCTAGTTGTGTTGGTATGCTAGAACTTGTAGCATAAATAAATAAATGAATAGTACGTGTGATAACACCCACTTTCAACATGATTATGATGGATAACATATACGAATCGTCCACTTGATTAATGATTACGGTTTAGCAAATAGTAACTATAACAAAGATCATATAACAATTTACTATTCCGCAAAATTTTTTCGAAATATGGAACCTAATAACATACATGTAGGATTTTTTTTTTCCTTTGGGAAGAGCCTACCTCTCCTGATATTGTCTTATGTCCTGGGTTGTGTGCCCTAATATTTCACTGGCATGTTTATGTTTAAAAATTATTTGCTTTGCAAAAACATAAAACTATAGTAAAAAGCAGATATTAATGCGTCTACAAAAAAAAACATAATCAGGGTTTTATCTCCCGCTATTTCAACACGTAAATTAGTCACCGGTTGTATGTATGGACGGACTTGATCTTAATTTCAGAGTTTTCAGTTAACCGTTTATATTCTTAAACAATCTAGCGAAAGTTTCGCACTGTAAAAAAAAATTTGGTAAATTTACTCTACATTTAATGGAAGCTAATTACCTCTACAAGTGAGGGAAAATTACTCAACACGTGTCAAGGAAAGTTACTCAACTTGCAATGTAATTTTTCAGTACGTATTTGCGCAAGCCCTCTAGGACAATTTGACATAACGTGCGAGCGAAACTTCCCAGTGGTTTGTGTGGTGAAGACACTACCTTGCGAAAATTTTCACACATATTCGGAAATCAGTTTTTCCTCTCAAAGGCTGGGGAATATTGCCATATATGTGATGAGTAACATTACTCACTTTTTTTACAGTGATGGTTTTACAATCAAGTAATTTGTGAATATCCAATTCAGAAAAAGGGCCCGCGGTGACTGAATATAGTCAATCACCCGTAGCTCAGTCGGTTGAGCAGCCGGCTTTGATGCGAAGGGTCTGGTTAGGTGTAAATTTGTGTTCGTCCAAACTGTCTCAAAAAACTGTCTTGCGAATGTTACTCGGGGTTGCTTAAATTATTCACATTTAAATGAAGGGGGAAGTTTGGTACACTGGCGAGGTGGGATCCTTGCTGCTGGACTAAATATTTTAAGACACAAAAATGGTCAGACCTCTTGACTCCCGCCAATACGGTCTGGGTTCGATTCTCGACTATGTTGGTCCCCGGATTTTCGCATGTGGGAATCGTGTCGTATAATGCCGCTGGTCGGCGGGTATTCTCGGAGACCCCCCTCCCATCACCCACACTAATGACTCTGTTGTTAAGCGCTGACCAAAATCTCTCTCACTTCCAATTCAGGAATACCCAAGTAACATTACAAAACTTTAAACTATATAGGTGATCATGTATATTTGTTTGGTTCTCATAAGAGACTTTACAATTGCTTCGAACTAATGTAAGACGTTTGTCACTCTTTAATTATTTGTGAACAGACCAAACCTTCAGGAAAACCATTATAAATGCTGCCACTGAGAAACAAACACGGTAATTTTAGAAATTCTGTAGATTGGGCAATTATACATGCTATAATTACGGTAACCTGCTACTGCTTTTATTTAAATGCAAAATTTACTTGAAATGATGTTCAATAGCGAATGGATAAAATTTTATATCTAAGTGTGTCCAAATTGTGTGAAGAGATTACATTGCACTAAGGCGAAGTGATTAAGGTGTCACATGTAAGGATGTAAACAAATAGTTCAAATTTTTCAATCTTAGTATTGTTGGATATAAATTAAAAACAAAAATTTAATTTTTACCACTGCTTAAGGGGGCCGCCTGGCTGGTGTTCTAAGTACGTGCAGCGTGTTCGGAGTTATACTCAGAGGCCAGCATGTGTCAACGAGAAGAAAACAAGCTTCGGTCTACTTGTGTTAGATGCTTTAAAGACACCACACACGCTAGAAGAATTATTTTCAGTGCCTCAAACTTGAAAAAAAAATTGTTTTCTTATATGGTTGATTCTCAAGATATAGGCTTATGTACGGATAAGTTCAAAACTGAGATTGGCAATTACACTGGACTTTGCTACAGGGACGAGTTCAATAAAATGATACGGTTTCCGCTTAAAGCTCAACAGTAAAACGTTTCGACGGGAGCACTCTACGCGTGTTAACGACTTTGGGCGTAAGGGACGAAATAATACACGTGTCTGCAAGCATCGTCCGTAGAGTCTAGTCGACTTTCTCCTCACACACTCAAATAGGCCCTTCACCAGGCGGCCGCCTTAAGGGGGATTCAGCCCTGTCAGATCTGTTTTACGGTTTTTCTTATAAATCAGGGAATAGACACATTGTTTTACTTTTTCCGCTCTGACACGGCATAGTTTATTATTTCATTCACTTTTTGGAATCCACATGGCACTGTTTCAGTTAATGTTGCGGCCTCTGTAGTCGCTCCCGTAAATAAAGCAATTTTCCTTTTCAGCTGTTTCACGTTGCAAAATAATGAATATATTATGGTTTCAGCAACTACAGAAAATCGATTAAGTTTGTATATATGCCTTGTCGTGACAAAAATTTTTATACATCGACTGGAATAGAAGTTATCGAGAAAAAAAAAACAGATAAATCCAAGGTGGTAGGGATCAATACCCCTTAAGAGTCCTCCTTAGATAAGCTGCGGTTGTGTGTGTTGGTGTGTGTGAGGCAGGAGCGATAAGGGTGCCGTTGACCGACGAATGTGAGGCCTCTCCGCGCAAGCCACTCAGCTAGCGTGCAGTGCTTTACTATCATACTTTTGCCTATGCGACTTTGAGCGGTGACCACATTATTTTATTTATGGGCAGCATAGTTCAAGTCTACCACTTGTTTCTGTACTTTTTTTTATAAACCGGTTGTTATTTTTTCTGATACGGCAGTTCGTAAAAGCCATTTTTGGACGTTTTGAGGGACCCGAAAATGATGTTCTAATAAACGCGCCGAATGTTTAAAATATAGCGACATAGTTTCAAGTGTGTGTTCTTTTCGTAGATAAATATAACGGGCGTTAAATAGTTTCGTCAAAAAAAGAATAGTCGTAACTCGCTGCAACGCATTCGTAGCGCAGGCAGGCAGGCTCCTTAACACAGAGTGAGAGAGAGATAGGGTGAGGGGTGGCATAAGGTAATCATGGAGCAGCACTGAAATGAAGGGACAGGGCGGGATGGACACGAGGTAGCACGGTAAAAAAATCGTCCGTCTGAAACGATTCCAACATGCGAATATCTTGATCGACCTTCCCTGGAAGAGCACTGGGATCGTAGGGACGGGAGGCGAGCGCCCTAGCCGTCAAATACATACTAGGCTCGTTAATATTTGCATGGTACACATTAAACAATTGTATTTACAAGTAAACAAACTTTGTTTTAGTATGAGACTCTTCATTGTAGCTTTGGGGCCGCGGTGAGCGAATCGTCAGACCTCTCTTCTGCCACCACTGGGAACCGGGCTCGATTTCCGTCGTTGCCGGTCCCCAGATTTCCGCATGTAGGAATCGTGCCGGACGATGCCATTGGTCGGTGGGTTTTCTCGGAGATTTGCCGTTTCCTCGCCCTTCTCATTTCGGCGTAACTCCATACTTACCTCATATCACTTATTACCAGCGCTAAAGACCCAGATGTTAAGCGCTTACTGAAATCTCTCACTCTAACTTTGCCACAAAGAAAACTTTCGTTTAAAGTGCAAAGTAATACTAACGAAACATGCTGCTATTAAAGTAATCCAAATTAATTTTTGTATGGTTATTTGAAAATTTATTAAGTCAAGCTTTATGTCAAGACAAAAAATTTCACCAAGAAAATTAAATAACGTCTTTAATTGGCCACTCATATTCGAGCAAAATTTGTGTTGTGACAAAGAAAGTGTTATTAGTGTGTAAACTGCACTGGAGTTGGTAGGGGCAGGAAGTATGTAACAAAAACAATTTAACCGTTTTTTCGGCGTTCGGATAAAATCAATTGATTTTACAAGGTTATAAGATTCAGTTCCAAATAAAATTAAAGAATTGAATGAGGAATGGAAACAGTCAATACTGTGAAATACCTTAATTTCCTTATAGATTATTCTGGATGAATTTACGACTTTTGAAAACCTAGTTACTTTTATCTTGTCAAATAATTTATAGTTTCCCTCGGTTTATAATATGAATAAAGCAACCAAATTGTCAGTCAAAGTGTACTACACTCAAAAGTTACCATCTGAGGTCACAAAAAAATAATATTTTAAAATTATTTTTCTAAGCAAGATGGCTGTCAAAAGCGAAAAACGTATACAAAACTGTATGTTATTTGTAATCACAACATAGCACACGGGTATCATGAACGGAACTGAAGACAGTCTGCTCGTTCTGAATTACAGTATGCAGGCGGTTCGGAATGAAGTGAGCACTCGGAAAAGTCCTGCTGAATTTCTATTTTCAGCCATTTTGTATCTTTCCACGCGTAATGGCTAATAACGGGACATGTCTCTCTAGACCACGGTCGTAGAAGAACAGGTCTGGACACTCGCCTGGATATTTGACCCCCTTGTTGTTTGGCTGTAGTTCACCAAGTTACCGACAATATTGTGTTTTATTGGCGCTGATGTTACGGCGGTCGGACTAAACTCCGCCCACTTCCTTTCCGCTAAGATAAACAATTTATCAAAACGTATTTTTATCAATTTATGAAATGCTTTCTTCGCTCACAAATTTAAGAAAAGGCTCCAGCAATCTTTATTTACTTTATAAATTTAACAATGGAAAAAAGTGGACGGAGTTTGAGTCCGACCGCCCGGAAAACAGCGCCGAAAAGTACGGCATTCTCGGTAACTTGACGAACTACAA
Organism: Medauroidea extradentata; assembly: GCA_003012365.1. Taxonomy (NCBI): domain Eukaryota; kingdom Metazoa; phylum Arthropoda; class Insecta; order Phasmatodea; family Phasmatidae; genus Medauroidea; species Medauroidea extradentata. Next base: position 7,618 of record PNEQ01009768.1, read on the forward strand.
CCAAACAACAAGGGGGTCAAGCAAAATACATTGTTAGATAGGCGAGTGTCCAGACCTGTTCTTCTACGACCGTGGTACAGACCTGTTCTTCTCCGACCGTGCTCTAGACAAGCCACTTGATGTTCACGTTTGTAACATAAATTGTGCAGTCTGTAGGAACATATACAGTTTGATAAAAAAAGTTTATCATTCAGATAAAAAAACAAAAATGTCGAATTTAGTTTAACTTATTTTAGTATTGTTACAATTAAAAGAAAAAAATGCATGGAACTATATTCAGCAATTCGCTGCCAACAGTACAACGAGTAATGTAGCTATTATTACTGTTAAATTGTATGCAGTAACGACTAGTGATTTTTTTTTCGAAGGTTAAATCTTTAGTGCTCACTTTATCCCGAACGTTATATACACAATAACTGTCGAAACTAAGGACGATTGTGGACGGCACCTTTATGAATTAACATTAGTCGACTGCGCTGTATCACATTATTTAATCAATTTAATACATACCCTTAGTTATTAAATACATGTCTGTTATATTTCATTTAAACACTTATGACTCAACGTTAACTTCGAAACGAATGGCGACAAGTAAATTTTGCCTGGTTACCAAGCTATATCTGGAGATAATTCTTTTGAGATTCAACAAAGAAGCTACGTAAAGGTCGAAATCGAAGAAGTTATCAACTATAAAGATATAATTGTACACAATTATCTCGCACACAGTAGCTTACTGCTTGGAACAAAAATTACGTATTTACAACTTTGTATTACATTCGTTGTGGTTTCATATAAGTCAGGTGCATTTCGTGTAAGGTAGAAGTACTACGTCGTAATTTTTACGCATTTAAATTGTATATTGGCGTCTATTTTTTGTGTCCCGTTGCTGATACATAAATTTCCCTGAGTTCTTCGAAACCACGACATTTCAAATCATCAGTTATTTGGTTGGCTTCTAAAAAGTACAGTATAAACAACAATAGGCGTTATTCGGTTATACAATATGTTGTTCTATTCACTACAAAATTACAGTTTAATAGTGTAACTGCCTTTCAAGTAATATTTTTAATTATTTTTCATTTGATTTTGAAACGTAAATTTACAATGCCAAATTTTACACACTGATTTAAATAAAGGTAAATTCTCAGAACTGAAGAAATATTTACATGGGTTCAAAAAGAAAACGTTCCTAGCTAATTTAGTAGTCACTAAACTTTACAACATTGCATTTGTAATCTTGTTTTAACTTACATTAAATGAAGATAATTTTTACTATAAAAGTTTTGGATATTTGTTAATAAATTTCGTATTTAAAATACTAGGTACGTGGTGCATTAAAATACTTGTAAATTTTAATCGTTACCGTACACGTTAAGTAAGTTGTGCAAAATCCGTAGGTTGAGTCAGTTTAGTAAAACTCCATTGTGCTATCCATATGTTCCTAGTTTGGAAGACTGTTTATTTTTAATAATGATTAACGTTTTTTTTTTACAAGGAAATAATTTTGTGCGGCCAACATATTACTAAACATGTGTACGAAATATGATTAAAGTCGGTTCTGTAACAGCGGAGTTATATATTAAAAACGTGGCTAAAAAACATTACGATTAAACTAATTTTTAATTTTAGAAAGTCGTTTAATTCGGTCAATCCGTCTGTGAACTACGAAACCACAGACAGACACCGCCATCAAATTTATAACACCTATCATTTTCGTCGGAGTTAAAAATACCGTGGAAGGTGAACGACCTTTTAAGTTTATACTCTCAAACATTTCAAGAACAATTTAAATTTTATAACGTTTACACTTCGAACTAAAATACTTCATGTACTCCGGAAATAACACTGATACTTTCAGTGAATCCTGACCATTCAATTTGATAGGATGGTACCTTGTAAGGTAGTTAGTGTTCACCTATGATTTCACATTTCATGTTTTCTTTCTTCTGTATTTGTATTGAGAAGGAGTACGAATTTTTAGTGATTGTTCTAAATACAGTACCATTTTTGAGTGAATTGTAAAATTTCAAATTACAGTTTTTCAGTACGTTCTGGTTCATTCAATCTGTATGAAACTACGTTATTACAGTTGTATGGCATTACTACCAGCGATATCACCTTTGTGCTATTATGACCATCATTCTAAACATTTTGAGAATATAAGTTACCTGTACCGAATATGGCCCAGTTCTCAATGTGGGCCACTAGTCGCCATTGTGTAGTAATGCCGACATCGATGTAGGATCGATACACACTAGTCTCCAGTGTGAACACACACCATCCATAAATATCTGTATTACATCATCCATGTGTTATATTAGTAATATAATTAGCGACTTAGGAACACATGATTTGTGAACCTTAAGGCTTCTGCCTACCTCGAAGCGCGGCGGGAGCAAGGATAGGGTTTTACATGTTAAACTAAATTCTGTAGCTCAGTCACCCTTTAATATTTCGCTTTCGGATGGAAACCATTTTCTGCATTGAGAAGAGGAGAATACTGCGACGTAAACGAAAATGTGAAAAGAATTTTATGAGTACGGGGTTTCGAGTGTTTAATTGGCATAAAAACACTTATTTGATCATAGTTTTCAGGGTATTGATATAACTCGCTAAAATATTCCGTAGCAGTGTGGGCCGTATCGTACTGAACAAAAAAGTCATGGTGGAATATATGTAGGCATGAAAGTGACTGAGATATTTAGGAATATAATTTAACCTGTAACGCCCTATCCTTGCTGCCGCCGGAGCTCTGAGGTAGGCAGAGTCCTTAAGCGGTCCATATTAGGTACATGTACCTTATGAACGCTGGCCTAATTTAAGATACTTTGGTCGCATAGCAACTAACATAGAGCATCAAACATCACTAAACGCGATGTACTTTTTCAACCCTTCTACTAAGAATAAAAGATAATTCACGTTGGTCTTGATAGATGTACACGGTATCCTAGACAAAATTGTTCATGTAATAAATGTTACTTTATTTTCAGAAATTTGGTTGTGTACTGGGTTAAGGAAAACTTTGCGGAGACAAATACGGTACTTATGTTACTGTTCTACTAAAGCCTCGAAACACTTGATGATGCTTGAGTATGAGAGAGATAGCATTGTGTTGGCGCTGTGATCAGGTATAAAGACTCACCTTGTGGAAGGTGGAGCATGTTTTTCAGGTGACTGACAGGAACAGACACCATGAATACCATCCTTCTGCTCGCTCTGGTGGCTACGGCCACAGCCGTCCCGGTAAGTTATACTCTTTGTTTGGTTTTCAAATTTTGGTAACACAATGCTGTGCAAAAATAAAATAGCCAAATTACTTCAGCAACACTTTAGAAAAAAATAACATTTTTTCCCTCAGTGGGAGATAAATACTTTACCCTTTCATTCGAGTAAATGACGACATACTATACTAAAACACAAGAAATAACGCTCGACTGAAAAGAAAAATAATCAAATATATTCGCGCATTTTCCTGCGAATGGTACAGTATGTGCTGTCAAAGACTCTCAGACAACCAACTCGGAAAGACCCGTTTGCGTGATTGTGAAAATAAGTACCTCAACAATGGGGTGGCTATGCCGTATACTGCAAACACATTTTCTGCCCACAGTATCGATGCTGTTTATAAATTTGTCGTTAGCTTGGGCCGTGCTTAACTAAAGCACTAAAACGCTAGTCGCAGTGAACATTGCTTATCTAAATTAAATTCGTAGTAACCTGCAAACAATGAAAAGAATCGCATTCGAAAAAATGCAGTGAGATAATTAATTGGTTTGTTTATGCCTTCAAAAAATTTTATATCCAATAAGATAAAAAAAATTAGGTAATCAGTTCATGACAGCTTTCAATTCCACAAAGACAGTTCTTTTAAATTTAGGATGAAATACTAAAGCAATATTTAACTTAGTTTTTTTTGTGTATTAATCAGTTCCTACCATAGAGAAGCAAAACAATTATTTAATACTACCAAGAAAACTACTGACATTATTTAAAATTTTAGTACTAATATGATTGAGCTTAACTTACCAGAAGGAATAATTAGCTTGGACATAGAGGAAGCAGCAAAGGAACCTGCTATGAACTAATTAATGATGAAATCCCAGTATTCATCAGGAAAAATTTCGGAGAACAATAGATAACTGACTTAAGGATACCTTGCCTGGGTATTGAACACGCAAACCGTCGCATGTTTTAACACTACACCACATACGAGCACATTGGTAGCACAATATCATTTAATGTGTTAGCACGAGATGGTTACACACTCTCTCAGATGATATTATCCTTGAAATAGTTGTGCAATGTAGATGCATGACAATACGTCTAAGCAACTACATCCAGTCACTCTCAAATTACTTGTTAAATTGTCTGATTACAAAGACAATAGTTTGACAAAATATTTCAAAGTTACTGTACACAGCAACAAGCTCGGAGTAACATCACATTATATTAGTTGGCAAGTACGATATGCTAAATAATATAACAAATTTGAGAAATTCAAACATAATGCAAAAGGTTTTCTGATGACGACACCACAATGGATAACTATGAAAGTGAATTCCACAACTTAGAAGATTTGGTACGACAGTAACTATCTTCAGTCAAATATTATTAATGACTTTGTTTGCATTCAATAGTTGTACGAGTGTTTGTGTTAAATTTGCAGTTATCTAACCGAAATTTATGTAAATAGTGTACACAATAATGTCAAAATATGCGGCATTTTTAAGCGCAGAAGAAAAATAATATTTCAGTTTTCAAGTGCCGCGTGAATTTTAAATTGTCATATTTTGATCATACTTTTGAGAATAATGTGCATTCCTATCCAGCCGTTTCTTCCGCTCTGTAATACCTTCTTGTATTGAGGGACGCTGCGACAGGTATCGAAATATTAAAGGTAAATCAGAATCTTTACAGCATTTTACATTTTTACGTTCGAAGGGCTTGTCTACTAATTTAAATAAAATAGTTTAAATTATGTTTATGTCTAGTAAATAATCGATACCTAATATCGGGTTTCATTAATTCTAATGGACGCTTAGAATTGACAGTAATTTTCCACACGTTCAACATTTTTACCCCTTGTTGAATTTTGTTATTTGTATTTAGAAAAGTAACAACTTAACAGGAACTTCTGATTGAACACATGGTTATGTGACGTATCATGCTCTGTACAGGTCGGAGAGGACTGGAGTCAGATCACTCCCAGGACTCTCTACCCAGAGAACTTCATGACACCTGAAATTGAAGCGGAGCTGAACAGTAAGTGACTAATATGTAAAATAACTAGAAATAGTTATTCACAGGGGCGTAGCCAAGGGAGGTGGGGTTAGTGGGGGTAAGAACACCCCCCCCCCTTTTTTTAGCCTCCAAAAATTGAAAACATTCATATAAAAATGTGTAAGGCTTTCACTTATAGAACTTTCTTAATTTAGTTACGAAAGCCGTTTAAAAAAGCCCTATTTTGCACCCTGAAACCAAAAATTTTCTTGGTGGAGAACCCCCGAATCCCCATTTCAAAGCGGTGAAAAATTGAAAACATTTCATACTAAAAAATGTATAATACTCTACCAGTAGTATTTACTCTATCTGTAGTTACGAAAACTTCTAAGATAACACTATTTTGCCCCTCAAAATCCATGTTTTCTCGGGAGAGGAGCCCTTCTTTAAAGGGGCGGAAAACTAGAAACATTTCATATTTAAAAATTAATAATATATTTACCGTTAGCATAGTCAATTTAAAAAAAAACTGTTAAAATATGCATTATTTTGCACCATAAATTCCAGAATTTTCTCGGGAGAGTACCCCCGAATTACCATTTCAAAAGGGTGAAAAATTAATTAAGTTTTATATCTTAAAATTTTAATATTTTCATCAGCAACATATACTGTATTTTAAGTTACTAAAACTGTTAAAATAGCACAATTTTGCACCTTAAAATCCAAATTTTCCCGGAGTAGGGCCCCCGGACCCCCCGCTTTAAAAGAGGTGGTCGATGTTTCTTCACAATATTCCTAGGCAAAAACCCCTCCCTTTCACAAATCCTGGCTACGCCCCTGGTCATTCATATCTTAATCTTAACTATAATGGAAAGTGTCTCCTATAACCTCATATTTGATACATCATAACTAGCAATAACCGCATGTCCTAAATTCTGGGTGAATAAATAAGTTATTTTGTTAAATGTTGTATATACTTAAAATACCTTAAAAATGTAACAAGTACGTGTATTTATTCGATACGAATTCGGCATAAACCAAGTCTAATGCCAAATAATTCACCCGTAGCATGTCACACTGCCAAATTATTACTATTTTTAATTTAATAACGTTTTAACTCAAATGCTGCATTTCAACAAACTAGCACGGAACTCATATGTGCATTTGAGTTGAAATTTTAAATTTCTGTTTGTAATATTGTAATCAATAAAATTCCATTTCATCGTCTTCATAGCACAGTAGTCCAAGTATTTATCTAATACTAGCCATACTCATATCACTTCATAATTTCTAAATAATAGAATGCAACATCACGTGGACAGACACGATCTGTATCTCAGGCCAAAAAAGGAGGCAATCAGCCAGTGCATGTGGTTATTAACGGCCAAAGTATTAGTCTGGAGTTATTTCGAAAACAACTGAAAACCTAATTAGACATTGCTAATTCTGGAATCGAACCCGAATCCTTCCAAAGGCTATTCCTGTGAGGTGGTACTGAGCCACGTCGGTCGGCAATCACCTAGTGTTGTTCAGAGAATGTGCACGTGTACTAGGTTGACAACTTTTGCAGATTTACTATTAGGGACATTTTCGGCAACACAACACACATTACATTTGATATTTAGATAAATGATCAAGAAAACTGTTCATGATAACAAATCCGTATTAATGCCTGAAGTTAGTACAATGCCTAGAGTGTCACACATAATTCTCATTATTTCTGAACATGTCGATATGGCAACAAATTATACACGTAGAAAAGACGTATTTAGCCATGTTTTTCTTCCTAAAGTAGTAACTTTTCATTATTCTGACATTGTTTATTCATTTAGTTTCTAGAAATTCTAAACTACGGGCCGTGTGACATCCGCTTAGTGCCCATTCTGAATAATTCTTTTAATCTTTGGATACGGGGAATCCCTTACGAAATGGGACAGTTAGCAACCCTAATGAGTACAATGACCAAACTCAACTGTACTAAAAAATGTTTGGTTAATCTACCTGACAAGTGAATGGCGACTATCACTGACAAGTAAACGATATTTATGTACTACAAAATTACAGCGCCGTAAAGTAAAATTCATACGCAACAGTGAAATATCATGAATACTTAAGGGAAAAATGCATATTATATATAATTACATATAGTTAATACAAAATTTAAGTGGAATGGTCGAAACTAAACAAGTTCCTTATTTGACGAGCCTCCATAGCAAGAACGCATGAGACTATAGTAACGTCCTTTTAAAGCCCTCAATGATTTAATGGATAGCATGCAGAAGTGTCACTGGTTTTTGTGTAGTAGTTCGATTCCAACAACTAAAGTAACTATTAGACTCAGCAATTAATTAGGTTCTGTGTAATACATATGATTGAAATAAGAGCATAATGGTTCAAATTCTTTCATAATGCTCTTAGATATCTTTATAAGGAATTTAACCTTACTGTGTGACGAAATTATTCCAATGGATATTGACCATATATTTCTAAAGTAATCTTCCTTTTCTCGTTAAGCAATTTGGTTACCTTACATGTGTATGTCTGTACCTTCAATTTATTTCGGTGTAATGTTTGATGTATGTAGTTCACTGGGGGTGTTGCTGTGTTGCCAGAGTTATCAGTCGGCACACGCATTGTTGGAGGCGCTGTTGCCTCAGTGCGACAGTTCCCCTACCAGGCTGGTCTGCTGCTCCCAGTGAAACAAGGCACCTCCTTCTGCGGTGGTTCCATCATCAGCCAGGAGTGGATTCTCACAGCTGCCCACTGTGTCGACGAGTGAGTACCTCCTCAGCTGACGTTTTGACATGAATGGCCGTCTGTAATTCTAGGACCACTCGCTTCACACAAGTTATATGTCTACTTCCGCTGATGTCGTCGCGACAACTGTAATTGAGAACGTAGTTGACATTGCCATTTGCCATCGATTTTTCTCCGTCGTATCATATCCTCGCAGGGATTCAAGATCTCGATGTTAAACACTAGCAAATAATTCGTCCCTCACCTACACTTGCAAACATGCCGGACTGATACCCTGCACCACTTTTAGAACTAACCATTATTAAATAAAACCATTTATGTTGTGAACATTGCTTGTCTTTCTTGGCCGTCCGATGACTTACTCAAGAAATGATCAGTGTTCCGTTCTATCCAATTAAAAAAAAAAAAAGGACGATAATTAATTTATCAGAAAGTTTTCCTTCCGTTACACTGAGTCAGTTTATTTCAAAAACTCACACAGTGACAATAATAAGATATGACTTTTCGTGTTGATCAAAATTATAATGAAGCTGAGGAAACCGTGGAGAAAATAATAGCGCTCTGATCACATCTTGCTACAGCAGCCTTTCTAGAAACTGAGTAGTCGTGGATAAGATGCTCTTAAATGAAGGTCAGTGAACTTATCTGACGTTGATACTCAAGTACACGGTTCGTATAGGCAATTTATAACAATGTCCAATTTAAAGTAAAGTTTCTTACGTAAACATATTTGGGGAACATGTTTGATGTTTCTAGCCAGGGAGATAGTTATATTTCTGACAAGGTGCTACTCAGTTGTAGTGCAAGGTAGTCGACTTAATGCTAAAATCAAGATCAGAAATTGTCGCATTGTAAATATTGTGCAGATAACTGATGTGATGTATGACTCGTTGGACACGTTGTTTATAGACTCGTCGGCGCCGTGACAGTCATCCTTGGCGCACACAATGTTCAACAACACGAGTCATCTCAAGAGAGATTCACCACCCGGGAGGTCCACATCCACCCTCAATGGAGCAGGGCAAGGTTACTGAACGACGTGGCTCTCATCAAGCTGCCAAGCAAAATTACCTACAACTGTGAGTTTCATTTCTTTTTACGCATTATGGCCTGTGTTTTTTTACACAAACTATAAACTTGAACTTCTAGTTCTACAAAAATTCTCTCAACTCTCTTGCAGCCTACATTCAACCAATCAGGCTCCCAGCAAGGTCCGAGGCATCCAAGACTTTCGTTGGAGTACGAGCTACTGCTAGCGGCTGGGGGAGGAACGCTGATGGTAAGTTAAACCAGCCAGTGAAGAATGTGTTATTTAGAATTATTGCAATCCGCACATAGTTTTACTCGCACAGTAACAAGATTATTTCTTACCACGAAACTTTAAAGTCGGTGATCTTCTTCAGCTAATAAAGTAATTCTTTACACCATTATTTAAGCTTTAGTTTTCCTTTAAAAGTCTGATAATATGACCTGTGCAGTTTTAGAGTACTCCGTACACTATACACCACGTGTATGTTGACTAGGTTCCTGGATTTTATAAAGGCATTCTTCATTTCTTAAGCAAAACACATTGTGGTGTTCTTAATATTTGTCCATATATTGGTACGTTTAATCATTTTATCCTCTACTTTGATATGCTTGAATTGTTTACTTCAGTGTGGAAAATTCTAGGTTTAGTTCTCATTGGAAGTCGTTAGGTCATGATATATGTTCGGTTTTTGTGAATAACGGTGGAGTTCACTTCCTCGGGAAATATCTTCTGTGTCCAGTTTTGGCTTCTTAAGTCATATGGCCATGTGCAAAATTTTCGTAACATAATACAAGCTTTTTTTTCGGAACAATAAAATAAATATTTCTTCGTATCATGCTTTAGCATGACTTCACGCTTTAAACTAACCGTTACTGACTTATGAGTTTGTAAAATCAGTTCATAGTTTCGTTGGTTTTGTAACAATATTCTTTTTCATATTTGACTAGGCCTTCGTTTTCTGATGCACTGCTAATCTGAAATTATAGAAATTTTGTTTTAAAATTTCTATGTTACATCCGAAAATTTTGTTTCTTTTTAGTTATTTATCAACATGCCTTATTAAGTCAAAGTTGCCCCTTTCTATTTCTGGCAGGATTCTTCGTCTCTGCAATTCTGTGTTTATGCTGTCTTAGAGAGAATAATGACTGTCATACTCGTCTCATTTGATTTTTCCTACAAGCTCATTCCTGCAAACACTGCAACGGCTTAATGTTGACAAGTATATACTACACACTGACGACGACAAAGTAAAAAATTTACCTCTTAATTTTTTTTATTGTAATTATAGTTTAAAACAAAGTAAACAATTCTAATTAGGCTCAGGCTGCATAAGAGAGTAAAAATTTAAATTTTCCTTGACAAATTCTTGCTAGTCTTGAAGACGTGTTCGTATGACGGAATAACCCAAGTATTTTTAACGGACTAAGAACACCTAATATATATGAATATGTTGCAACCAGAAATATTTTCTGGATTTAAAATGTATCTACAAAACAATTATACTTTGGTCTAAAGTTTAGTGTGACCGTTCTCTTCTACTTCACTTTGTGGCCAATCGTCTTGACAACTAGTCTTTTGTCTCATCCATTCCTAGACAGTCATAAAATAAGAGATATATTAGGTCAAACTATTCATTGTTAACATGTTCGTGGGAATTTGCACAGCTGTTCAAGCCATCAGCCCAGAGCTTCGCTACATGACGCAGCCTGTGATCGCCAACAGGAACTGCAACATCCGGTTCCTGGGAGCCATTACAGCATCCCACATCTGCACTTCCGGAGCAGGTGGAACTGGAACTTGCCAGGTAAGATCAGCTCAACGTCCCACAGTGCTTCATTTTTATTGTGTCCTCGCCCGTCGTTCGTGGATAAAGTAAAATGTTTATATAACATTTTCCGACGAAATTCTGTGTCATCAAAAACTTACAATGGTAATAGTTAAATTCATTCATGTTGTCACACGATTTATAGAGTACATAATAAATTTTGTCAAGATATGTATGCTTTAAGTTGGGAATAGTTTTTAAATATTTCTTGTTAGAACAAACGGTTCAATGTTTGCAAGACAAAATACTCCTGAGGCATATAGTAATGTGTTTCCTAGCATATAAATATTTAGAGGATACTGTTAAAAATTATGATGGTTATGTATGAAAACACTGACCTATGCAACTATTCACCATCACACAAATAGTCCTAATGCTGTTTCATAGTTAAAATCAGTGAATATTGTAACATATCACGAACCTATGCTATGTTTTTAAGTACACTCGGGGAACTACGGAATATTGCATTACTGTATCTAAAGAAAAGGTTTTTTTAATTTTTTTTACCCCATAAAATTTATCAGCAATCAATTTGCGTTTTTTCACTGGTTAGCCTGTATCTTTAAAGGTTTTTTTTTTTTGTAAATACGAATGTTTTCTTTAATGTTATAAATTCAGGATATTCAGTTGTTTATAACAACGTCATTCTTAAAAATATGTGTCGACACATTGTACTGCTAGTGTTCATTGCACAAATTTGATCTTTATTCAAATGTGAATTGTGGTACGTAACTAAAATAAGTATATATTGACTGTGGTAAGCTGTAAATGAATCATGTTTAAGAAATATTCTTGATAGATTTGCAAAGCATTTTCTTTTATCATGCATTTCAGTAGTAACAAGTTTATATTTGTTAATATTCAGATTGAAGGACATCCACTATCAAATGAAAGTAGGCTAGCACTGTAAATGTAGCCTAAGACACATATGGCAGTTATTCTGAGGTCGTAATTCCGACACATGCCTAAATAAATAAACATTTCACCTGATAAAGTGTTCGTTCCAGTGGATGATCCCTTTGTAAAACTGTAAATAGAGAACAAAATTTAACTCGTTTCACTTTGGCACGACGAGGTTGAGCAGTTTCGTATCAAATATTTAAAAAAAAAATATTGAGATTGCGAAAACTTTCAGAAAATATATCAAGCTTTTATATATACCCTGTCATTCAAAAAAAAAAATATATATATAGATGTACCTGCTGAAACAAAAATTAAAAAAAAAATAATAGACTAATCCTTGGTGGTATAGAGCTAAATGCCCCGTAAATGAAAAAATCATGCTGTTAGTAACTATCGTGTGTCTTCTGTTTGCACCAGGGTGACAGTGGCGGCCCTCTGGTCGTTAACGACGGAGGACTGACCCAAATTGGAATCGTGTCTTTCGGTCTGGGCTTCGGCTGTGAGCTCGGCTGGCCCGGCGCGTTCGCCCGTGTCACCAGTTACTTAGACTGGATCTCGAAGACCTCTGGTGTCCCCATAAGGAACTAGAATACCCTTCAAGCGATAACACGTGGTGTATAAGAACTTCTTCCATGAGTCGAAAATAAAACATACCCTTCTGAACTGTCTGTAATTGTTTGTGAATTATAGTCCTAAATAATGTAAGTTTACTGAAATATATGTCATTGAAAGATTCTTGCATTGGGGGTAAATTGTTTAGTGAAATATTGTTGACGGGCGCCTTGCAGTGCTATGTTGTATCAGGAAACCAGGACTAACCCAAGGAAAGTTGAGGTGTGTTCATAAACAGACGTGTATTTCTACATTTAAAACTTAACAGTATATATCATGGTTATATAAATGAAACAGTATAGTTATACTTTCATCAATGCACCCTCAATTTTTTTATGTGTTAATCAAGTCAATGGTTTATTTTTATGCCAAGTCATATCAAAAGTAGTACCTTAAAAATGGTAAATAAACACGTAATCAGGTTTGAAAAAAACGAAAACCACGAGAAACAAGTTATAAAATCAATTTGCTACGTCAGTATCATTAGGATCTGCATAATACAATATACGCTATACACGTGAACTAAATGGTTGGGCTATAACATGAAAACTACTTTCTACATTTTATTAGGGGAATTTTATAAGCAATAGAAACCTTGCTATAAAATCAATGTTCGAGCAAAAATATCATAGTTACTTTAAAAAGTTACATAGATAGTTATTTTTTATCGTTCTGATAACTATTGTCAACTCTATAACAACAATTGTAAGTATATTGACAATGAAAATAATATATAAGTCCATAACGAGTTTACTTAAGCCGCAGAAAACATGAGTTTGCAATTTTTAAAATATATATTCTGCCTAAACAATGCTACATCGGATTACGTAGACATACTTTAACTCCACAAGATTCTAGAAATCACAGAAACATTTAATCAAATGTCACTCTAATCAGTATCAACCACAAAGAGGAGATTTTATCTGATAATGGTCTTCTTGCTTTCAGTCACAAGATAATACATATTAGATAACATTATGGTTACATCAGCATGGCACATCAGTTTAAACAAAGGTCAGTGTAGAAATTCTCAGAATATACTGCGTACCAGTGATGAATCCGGTTACAAACGTTAGAGCAAAACTGATAACACACCAAATTATTCGAGTTAAATGTCTACCTCTATGAATGTGTTTTCAAGTTACAAGGACAATGGTGGCAACAAGTCACTGTTAGTTAGCAAATATTCATCGAAGTGTCCAATTTCTACTTAAAATACATTTTAAAAACGACATATTCAGATTTCGAGATTTCTTATTGGCTCTTTTGATATCCTTGTCAAGTGAATCAAACTCAAAAACTAAATTAAGTCGCAAAATGTTGCTTTAGCAGGAGAGCACAATGATACAATTTTGTGATTTAACTCCAGTTTTTACAAAAACATGTTATTATTTTACAATAATATATTCCGCTTCTTGAATTTATGGGAATTCCTTCATTTTAATAATTTATCCGTTATACTTTTAACTTAATTAATGAAACATTTAATGTGAAATTCATTCGAAGCAATTTACAAGCGAAACGGCTTAGAATAACTGTCACCAATTATACCCCAAATATTTTATTTTCAATGTAAAAACTCATGAATAGTTCGTAAAGGGAAATAGCAAAAAGCATTTCCAATAATTAAAAACATATAAGCTATTCTTGTAAAAATATGATTCATTTCTGTAAAACTAGCGTTAGTTCTGTACAAGTCTGATGAACTGACGATATATTTTAACACGTTTTACTAACAGTTTACTGTTTATGGGTTAATGACATAGATACTCTCTATTTTAAAGTATTGATTATTAATACAGCTATGAACCTCTTGAGATTCTACAAACCTTTATTTACCACAGCAACAAGAAGTTGCCAGCTCAACTGATACGGCTACTATCCTTAAAGTGACAGCAAGCTAACCCTGAAAGTTAAACTCGTTTACGTATTCTGGGAATATTTCAATATAATATTGATTTAGACGTACGATACGCGAAATGTACTAAAAGTAAATCAACTTACTAAGTAATATACGAGTACCCAGTTTAATGAAAATGAGGAAAAATCTTCTGAAATATCTTTCTGCCATAAATATAAAAAATAATCGCCGTTTTCAAAATATTTCAGTAGATGAACGAGATACGCGAAAGTAGAGCCAGCTTTATATGCAGTGTGTGTATTAGGTTTGATTAAATTCCTGAAAATATTTTATCAGATATGCCATACTATGCCGTTTCAAAGTTTGATGAAATTCAGTCCACTTGTTCAAAAGGTTTTTTTGTGGGTAGGACACACACGCGCACACACACACACACACACACACACACACACACACACAAATGAGGCGATCCCATAAGCCTGCATTTTCCTTCGGAAAGTAGGCTAAAAATATTTGGTGAAAAGTAACACCATTGTACGGTATACAGAAAATATGGTCATAATTCTAAATTATGAGTATACTAACTGCATTCGTACGGCAGAGAGACATCATTACACGAGCATATTCCCTAACAGAAGGACCGAGCGAAGTCGCGCAACGATAACTCGTTAGACTTGTATTCGAGAGGATACGGTTCGATCCCTAGTTCCAGTCATTCTGATTTCTGTTTTTCATGGTTTCCCGAAATCGCTCCAGTTGAATGCTTGGATGGTTAATTAATAAAGGCCATGGCCGACTCTTCTCCCAGCCCCTGCCATTGTACTAAGTTGTCACCGTATATAATGACCTCACTGTCGACGAGACGTAAAGCCCACTTATACTCCACTTCATCCAAGTTTGGTAAATTTTGACAGATATAAATAGACAATAATTTTAAAATGTTGTGATCAGTGGCACAATTCAAGACAAACATTGCAGAATAAATGGTGAAATGAACATTTCCGGCTCATTTTAGAACTAAAACTGCATATAATTTTGCTAAAAATCACAAGACATAATAAATTATTGCCCATAAGAAGCTGTCAAATTTTAACCAAACTTATATGAAACAGAGTATACTTGATATATCAGAGAATACTTAAACAACAAAACCATTCAACGAGCGTATGAGGTTCTACAGGAAACGGGGTGATTAGAGAGGCGTCCGATGAACAGTTTGTTACATCGAAGAGCCAGAACAATATTCTGAGAAACGTTTTGCTACCGAGAGTAGTGTCAGATGTATACAAAATGTGCACTGTGTCAAATGTGTGCATTTCTTGTTTTAAATCACCTTTTGGAAAATGTGTAAATGGTAGATCCTCCAAACACACTTATGGGTAGGGACTCCAAATCGTGGTCAAAAAATGTCTGCACCAGATTTCTTCAGTGCCTCGTGTGCACATCTACAGCTCTGCTTCATGGTCAGTGATTGGTTTAGTTTAACTGTCACGTGTCTTAACGTTTTACTGCAAATCACAGACCTGTGTTAACCTTGTTCTGATTGGTAGGGTCAAATGAGAAACGTCTTTACACAAACACACTCCGCCAATAACAAAGAAGCAGAACTGCAGAGGTGGAACTACGGTTTTGAAACCAGCTGGTGCAGAAATATTTTCGTGAAAATCAAGGGCCCCTATACTTTTGGACTCTCGAACACCAACTCTTCCTACCTCAGTTAAAGTCAAGTAGTAACAGCTGTGGGAACAAGCGCGCCATAACTTTGCACACCGTGACGTATCCAATTGCTTGCAACTGTGAAATCAAAGAACTCTCGGCCGGTGGTGCACCGATATTACACGAACTGTAAACATAGCAGGCAATATTCAACGTTCAAGTGGTGTATAGTTCGTATGTAATATCGATGAAGAAGCTTTTCGTTCTCAGCTGTCCATATTACCACGTGTATAGTACATGCTTCAACAGCCACTTTAAGATTCCACTATACACTTTATGTACGAGTTATAGGTTTTAAGTCGTAATGTTAGTTTTACAGCATAAATTAAAAATGTGTTCAGGTAGAACCAATTTCCTGTATATGTTCTTTAACATTATTGCGCTAAATTTGCATTACTTGTACAATACAATTCGTAAACAGTAAGAGAAAAAAATTATCACACGTTTTTTTCTCACGCCGTTTACACATTGCATTTAACGTGCAAAGCAAATTTAGCGCATAAATTATAACGTACGTATACATTAAAATGGTTATACCTAAACACATTTTTTATTTATACCGTAAAACAAATATTACGGTTTAAAGACCAATAATTTGTACCTCAGAGTATAGTGGAATCTTAAGATTGCTGGCAAACGCTGAATGTCAGACAATTCTCACCAGTAACTTGATCCATTTCGCGGCACTCACACTGCGTATCAGATACCATTCTGTTTGACTCTATAACAGTGGTTTTGATACAGTAACTGGCTGAACATATTGTTGCGGCTTTGCTGGGCAAGTCCAAGCGGCAATCAGGTCAGCGTTGGGAAACCACGGAAGACAGCAACTCACCTCACCCCCCGTAGTTGCACAATATCGAGGACAAGCACGCCGATATATGGCACTGTTACCGAGTAAACGGGGTCCGTCGTCCACCAGCACTCACCAGATCAACAGCAGTGCAGTTCTCCGCCGGGGGCTCGGGGTCGAGTCCCGGCGGGTGCGTGCTCGTCCGTCGTAGCAATATCTCACAACACGTACACCATAGATCCTACACTTGACTTTGATATGTGCTGCTCTACATGCACTGTGCTATGTTACGCCATTCTTCACGCAACCGCGTTATGATACCTGCTTACTCACAATGCTTCTCCTTATCAGCCTCGCATACAAGTTGACCCTGGTAACCATTTCACACCGTATGTTTACAGTATATTCCTGACACTGGACAGAGTGCTTTACCACGGGAAGAGTGTTGACTGTTACTATGTTTTAATTAGGTATTTACGTATATGAACTTCTAGTAGAAGATATGTGCCGGCTCTAAGACAATAGGCTTTTTTTGGGAACCCGTTTTTATATCCAAGAATTTAGAAGATAGTTACAAAACAAAGTAAAATTCAAATGCCTGTAAATTTATGATACTTTATCATAAATTACTTAAATTTATAAAAATTGACACTCAAGAATATAAAATTTAATAATTGGTCTTTACATCTATAATGTAAATCGTAATTTTTTTTGTTGACCGCCACTTGACTCAAACGTTTTTGTTTCTTAACTTTAATTCATAATTTATGTTCTTAAAGTATTTTTATAAATATAATATAAAGGGTAATATATTTACCCTCCCAGATTAAAAATATTATATATTTGTTATAGGAGGCACAAGTATACACACTAAAATATATATTATATATTAAAAATGTATAAATTTAATTTGTTAACAAAAAATTTTAGTTTAAAACCACGAATTACAAACAAATGATAAATAATTAACAAATAAAAAAATAATCCCAAAATTAACATTTTGAAAAACGAGTGACAGCTAAAGCAGTCTTCGGACTGCGCCCAATTTTTAGTTTTTTTTTACAAATCTGAAGAAAAATTGTTTCCTTATAGCCAATGGAAAAAAATTAGACTATAAAAAATTTAATTTAAAAAATTGAAAACATTTTGATTAATATTAATAATAGTTTTTACAGTGTTACATCTTTATTGTGTATGATTTTCTTTACAAAACTTACAATTAAATTATTTATATAATTAATACTTGACAAATTAAAAAGTTAGAAGTGCAATTGTTTATTATATTAACTCAAAAAATAACAATTGGTTGAGAAACTGACTATATTGATGAAATAGGAGTATCGGAAGAATATACAATAGAATATCGAGATAAAGTTTATTTAAAATATATTTTAGAAATTCAAAATTTATATGAAAAATTTATAGATAAAGCTTGAAATACAGTTGATTGGAGCAATGTTTATGTTTGACCAAATTTATCTAAAAAAATTGTAGGAACTTTTCAAGATATATTTGATAAGGAAAATGTTTCACAGTATCAAAAATTAACACCAAATAATATATTTAAAACTTTCAAGATCAAGTTGATTGTGAAAATATTTCGCAACATAAAAATTATCGGAAAAATTCATAGAAAAATTCAAAGATCGTGTTGATTTGGAAAAGTTTCAGGGAAACAAAAATTATCTGAAAAATTTATTTCAAAATTACAACATCGAGTTGTTGAGGGAAAATATTTCAAAATACCAAATTTTATCAAAAAACTATAAAATTTTGAGAACGAATTTATTGGGAAAATGTTAATGTGTGTCAGAATTAACCAAAAAACTTTAGAATATTTTATTAATTAAAAAACTGAATTAATAATAATTTATAATTAATTAAGTTTCAAAAATTTATTATATTACGAAATATTCTAAAAATTTACATAATGAATTTTCTTTTATAAAATATTGTAAACAACAAAATTTGTTTTAAATTTATATTATTAAAATTTTAATTTCTTATTTCTTATAAATAAAGACAAAATAAAGAAGTGGCAACCTCTGAAACAACATGGCAAATATTTGGACTGTATCTAAAATTAATCAAAACAGTTTCCCTTAGGGAAAAATAAAAAAACCACGAGGAAATAAAACTTAGTAAATAAGAAACTTGCAAAATCTATTATATACCGCGCCTATTTCTTAGTCATATAAGAAGAAAAATCATAAAAACTGTTGCTATTATAAAAAAGAGAGTTATAACAATCATTATAAACCCATTATTGAAGCGCAGTTTGAAAATAAATTATGAGGAAATAATTTAACTTCGTCAAATCAATCGTTTATACGGGTGAGATTCCTTATAAAATATATTACTACTAAATTAATAGTGGAATGAAGTACACAAAGCTATAATTTAGAAATAAATGATTTACCAAAATGTTACTAGAACCTTTTCAGGATAATTACTAAAATACGTTTGAATTTATGACTTTAGGAAAGAATGAATTTGAAATATGGGTTTTGAAATTTAGGAAGTTTTGAAATTAAATAACCTTATTTTATTCATATTCCTTATCTAATAATTCACCAAATGTACACTAAATTCATATACGCCATTCTCCTTATAATACTATAAAACTGTTGTTAAAATTGAAATTTTATTCGATAGTTAAAAACAATTTCTCTTAAGGAAATAGGTAATTAATTTATGTCAAAAGTTCGTTTAAAACAAGTATTTATGTTCATAGTACGAGTCGTACTACTAGGAAAAACATATTTAAAACACATGCCAATAATATTATTCATTTTTCATATTAAAAATATTGTTTTTATCGAAATATTTCTAAAATATTTTCAACATCTGTTATATCGTTATTTTCATCATTTTCAAACACTGTTTTCATAAGTTTAAACATTATTTTCTTCGTTTTAAACGATATTTTAACAAATATAATTAACAATTATTAATACTTTCCTAATACACCTATATCCACGAGACCAACTATCGATTTTATAATGTTTACAGTTATATAATAACATATAACAATTTTTTTTAAATAAATTAATATTTGATAACGTTGGATACCGAATTAATTAAAATAATAAAGCGTTTAAAAAGGTTTTATGTGACAAACCCTATGTGTTCCTATACCATTATTTTCATTTTCTAAATAAATTTTCTCAAAATCAATGAATTTTATTTCAATATCTTGTAATTTGTTCTTTATAAATGTATTTCTAACTAACAACAGTAAAATAAGAATAAATTTCACTATATTTCATAACATATTCTGTAACTCACTTAGAAAGGAGTTTCACTATGAGTAATTTATAGCTAACTAATTTGTAAGTATAAAAATATCAAAAAGTTTTACGTTGTGTATAACGTCAAATATTTAAAAAAAACTAAATGTTTGAATAAATACAGATTTAATAAAACTTAAACAATTAAAATATGGTTAAATCAAAAAAGTGGAATTTTTATCCATGTTTTCAATAATGGCTGGTATTGCTGGTTTAGCTTCATCAACATTATAAATAGTTTATTCACTTACTAATAAAAACAAATGATAAATTTGCTACACAATGAATTAGATAAAATTGTATTCTAGAAAAACGCAAATGTAATTCGTCATGATACTCTAATTCACATTCTGAGTCGCAATCATTTCTTGGAATAATGTTGTTACTAATCGTTGCTTTAACTGATTCAACTCCATTAATAATTTTACTACTTTATTTTTTTAAATACAAATAAAATACAAGGGCCTAACTGTAGAAGAATAAAAATTTAAATCTCCTTTTTTGCATGAATCATGTTTTCAGTACTTGTTAAGTTAGCAATCGTTTTATACTTAATTATTAGTGAATCTGATTTAAGTTCATTAACATAAAAAACTTGACGAATTTTCAGAATTAGTGACCGAATGGTATAATCAAACTCTAAACATTCATTAAGAGAATTAAATACAAACTATTAATTTTTTAGGAAGAATGTTTCATTTTTTATCCAAAACTATATAATTTTTACCCTTAAATTGGAACAGTAAAAAAAATTGTATATTTATAATTAAATTGCCTTTGACTTGTGTGATAAGAAAGGGATACTTCTAACCAATTAATTTTATCTCTCGCGTCGTTTGAAAATAGATTAACTCTTATGTAATAAAAAATATCGTCTTGTTTTGCAAATATTTGTTTATTTGTTAAAAATTAACAATTTTCAAAAATATCATAAAAATTTTTTGAATGACTGAATAGGAGAATTATTAGGAATTAATTAGATAGAGTTTTTTTAATATTACAATTAATTTATAGTTCTAAACTTCGTTCAATGAAATTAACTGGACGTTTTGTATTGAAATCAAAATTAATAATTTCAGTTTTTTTTATAAATTATTGTGATAAGTTGGTTCGTCAAAATAATAATCAATTTAAATATAAACATTTTATAATAAATGAAAATAAATAATACTCAGGACTATAATCAATTTCCAAAGTTCAACAAAATTTTTAAATTAAATTTACGATGGTCAGCAGGTCGAATAATTACGCAAGCAATAGCACTAAAAGAGTTTTCGCTTCATAATTTTATCGAAAATATTGAAGATGATTTTATTATAAAAGTACATGAAACCAAGCAAAATCAATAAGTATTTTTAGTAAATAGTAAAGAAACAAAAATATTAATTGTGGGATTAAATAAAGTAAAGTAAGCTTTCATTATCAGAAAAGGATAAAATAATATATTATTTAATTAGTTTTTGATTCAGTAAACCTGAGTCAAAAATGTACCGGAATAAATTTAATAAAACAAAATATGACATTATCTCTGTACAATTGGTAGTGATTTTTAAAATTACTAATTGAAATTTCAGCAAATACAAGTATTAAAGCGAATGAAATTTTTGTAATTATTAAATAGCTATGTTTTTATACTTCAGTTAATGGGATAAGACGGATATTTTGAAATGTTGATACAATTTATGACACAGATAGGAAAATTATTCATATATCCGCACTAACAGTTAATAATGGTTAAAACTGAACCAAAATTATATTATTTTCACTGTCCATGTGTAAGAGATGTTCAAATTACAATTGTAGACGATTATCGGAAACAGTTAAAAGGCCTATAAAAATATTCTATTATTATAATATTGTATAACTTCTTCCAACTATTAAAAATGTTAAGATTTTTAATGGGTTACTCGTGATTTGTTCTTAACTTTTTTGCATTTCACGAAAAATATAATAATTGTAATGACTTTTAAAGTGTAATTCAAAACTAAATATAGAAACAAATAATCTTAAATCAAACAAAACAAACTCTTGTTCAACAAGTAAAGACTAACAATTTAGAAATTATTGAGATAACCAATGACGTTAAGAAGTTTAGTAACGAAATTAAATTTTTGAATAGTGAAATTAAATCAAGAATTGGTAAGATTACATTTTTGAAAATGAGAAATAATGAAATTCTTGTTCAAATTAAACTAAAAAGTTAAAGAGTTAATGTGCTAAGTAACGATTATTAAAAATTACAAAAATTAAATTGAAGAGTAAAATAAACATATTACTGAACAAAATTAACTATTACAAAAATCAAAGCGGAATTTAATAAATGTTAAGATAAAATTAAATCAAGATATAATAAGATTAAAACACTAAATAACCAAATTGAGAAACATAAAAATGATATCCTAGTAAAAATAGAAACAATGATAATTAGTTAAATAAATCGAGGGCTTCAGACATAAATTCATTTTATTCTGAAATATGAAAAAATTAAAATAAGTCAATAAACCTAGAGTACCTAATACATAATTACTTTATTCTAATATAAACCCTCTTATTTATGAATATTCCTAAAACCACTAATAAATTATAATTGTTTTTAAAAAAATTAATGTGATATAATATATGTATAATCTAATTAAGTTAAATACTATGTTTTAAATTCAATTATAATTATTATAAAAATTATTTTGCAAACGAATGAAAACAAAAAAAAAACAGGTATATGTCCATTATATATTCATTTTTATCTAGGTATTTATTTATTTTATTATTTATGTATATAATTAATATCATACTTTACTAGCGAAAATATTAAAAATATTGTGAAAATTACTTACATAATCTAATAAAAACAATATTTTAATGTATTATATATTTTATATGTTTAAATTTTTTTTAAAATAATTTGTTTGATTTATTGCTCTAGCTGAAAAAACTAACAATATTTGTATTCGTTATGGTATTTCAGGGTCCATAAAAAGACACTCTGAAAATATTAAACAAATATTTTTACTACTCATATTTTTTATAATTTTAATTTTACTTTTGTATGATCTTTATTTCTTTTCAATTTGATAATGCCCCCATGGCAATATATTCGAATTATTTTCAAGAATAAATTTTTTATCATCTTTGGCACTTAAGGGTGTTCAAGTGGGGAAATATCATAATTTTATATTTGTATGAAATAGTGTTAGTTTTGTAGACATTACCTAAGAGTACATTTACATCTAACGAAAAAAAAATAGCTCAGCCAGTTTTCTAGTAATGGCACTTCAAAGTCAAAATTTGCATATTTTTACTCCATACAAAAACTTGAAAACCAGTTAACATATTGAAATGGAAAAAATCACATCAAAACTACACGTCACTGTCTACGGCTTGAAGCGTATAAAACCCATTATAAAATATGTTTGTAATTAAAAATAAATTTCTAAAAGTAACAAAAAATTTTCCAATATTAAAATTTTTTATTTAACATAAAATTGTTTTGTTATGCGTTTTATGTGCTATAAGACATAGACAGTGATACGTAGTTTTGATATGATATTTTCCATTTCAATATGTTAACTGGTTTTAAAGTTTTGTATGAAGTAAAAATATGCAAATTTTGACTTTGAAGTACCATTACTAGAAAACTAGCTATTTTTTTTTTTCCTTAGAAGTATATGTACTCTCAAGTAATATGTACAAGACTAACGCTATTTCATACAAATACAAAATTGTAATTTTTATCCACTTGAACCACCTTAATGCCCATTTTCTAGATTTCATTCGAAATAATTAGTTTTTTTTTTTTTTTTTTTTTACTTTTTATAACAATCATATATTTTTTTTTACAATATTTCCTTTTTAAATAAAGAATTTGTACGATCTTAAAACGTACTTAAATTTTTAATTACACTATGATTAATACACTTGGCCTTTTCTTTAATGTCACTTTCAGCATTTATAGCTTACATTTTAGAGATTAATGAAACAAATTCTTTCATTATTTTTTTTATTATATTCATGTTTCATCTTACCAACAACTTTATCATTTATTTGTGGTATATAAAAATATTTTTTTTCATAACATAAAGTATCAAAATAATCTATAATTTTATTCATGTCATCGTAAAAATCGTTTGTTTTATATAATAAAAAATAATCTATGTCTATACATAACAGAATTCAATGTTTATCTCAATAATTTTGGTTTTATAACATTATAAAGAAAATAGTAGTACATCAAGATATTTTATAAATAATAACATAGACATTCCAACATAAATTGGTTTATTAAAATATAATTTGGTTTTTTTTCAGATGTATTCCGGCTATAGATTCAGTAAATATAGTCCAATCTTTAAAATTTGGTTTTACAATTATTTTTCTACTTGTTTAGAATGTGTACATACTAATATAAACTCTATTTCTCATATTATGCATTGTTTTTTTAACTGAATTATTCATTAAGTTATAAAAATCTTTTTTCAAAACAATTTTTGGCATTTGTTCTCATATCTGTATTTAAATCTATGAACGATTTCATCAAATCCGACAGTTTAAATTTTAATATCTTGTGTATTTTATTATTTCATTCACTAAGTCAACATTTATATTGTTACGATCATATAAGACTTCTTTTCAAATTTATCGGTTAACAGCGAACACTCTTTATCATAATCTGAAATTTTTTGTGATTTTAGAATTAAGAAGCCTCTAGGTAACCAATCTAGGAAAACTCACTGAAAACTTAATAAATTACAATTACGAAGGTGACAGTTTTTTCCGTTACAATAAAAGAAAACTGATAATTATACTTAACCAATAGAAGATACTTGTAAAGACAAATTTATGATTTTAACGTGAATAGAATAATTTTTTGGAAAACCGTTACAATGTAGTCAGCTATAAATTATTGTACCATCAAGTACATATAAATTTGCAATATCAATTCAAGAATGCGATGTATTTCACGATATTATTTCAAATAACGACTAAGAGCTGTATTTCTTGTGTGCGTCCCAGAAAATTGTCGAGACTGACGAATTTAGAAGTACATAAAGTAAACATTTGGGACAGCCAAGCATATATACGCTTGTGTATGGCGTTTCGTATAGAATCTGTAAACGTAGATGCAACCAAATGGTTGCCTGAAGGATTTTGTTCACTCAATAGGAGAGTTTAGTCCTGTTAAACAAATATTTTGTTAGAAAAATAAAATCAATTTTTTGCGTGTTTCACAGGTTTTTCCGCCAAGAAAAATAAAATTTCTCCGTAAAATTTTATACCATGTATCGTTGACTTAGCAAATATTTTTTTCTGTGTATTTGTTGGGGAGAAGTACTCAAAGGTATCGTCTGTTAGAAGTAAGCCATGGCTGCCTACATCAGACGATTAGGTAGAATGAGAGAGCAGGAATACTATCGGAATGACAGAGCAAGGGAAAGATACAGGTCATGGCCGATTCCTCATGGAAGGATAGGACTGCATAGCCGAAAAGAAGATGGAATTATAGAGCAAGAAGACTAACAGAATGCCAGAAAATAAAAAAATCCAAGATGGCTGCCACGAATCCCAAAATCCTCAGCCTCCCGACTTTTGGATAGGAAAAAACCATACTTTTTCTAGGAAACCCCCTTCATTTTTCTAGGAAAAAACTGCTCAGTTAGGCTGGTGTTTTACTTAAATTGAGCAATATTTAGCTTAATTGGCTAAATATTGCTCAATTTAAGTAAAACAATAGCGGGATTTTGAGAATTTTTTTTAATTTTTCGAGAAAGCTTTGAGGGAAATTCGGGAAATTTTGAGGGAATAACGGGAAATATTAAGAGAAAACGGAAAATTTGTAGTAATTTTGAGAGAAAACGGGAAATTTTGAGGGGAAAACGGGGAAAATTACGTCATCCAAGATGGCGGGCGCGAATCCGCAAATCCGCAGCCACCAGCCACTGTCCCCGGACATACCAAATCATAAAGATTGAAGTTATACATGGTGTGATTCAAACAATGGAACCCAAGTAGTTGTTAGGAGCATAAATGTTTGCACGTTGAACTTGCAGTAGAGTTTTCAGGACAGGAATCAGAGTAACATTTCATCAGCGTGAAGCCAGAATTAAGAAGTTTAACAAGAGACAAAGATTAAGTCTAAGAAAAGTTATGTCCAAAATTTTAAACAAAGTTAGAAACAGTTCAATATGCAAGATATATACATACTTATCAAAATGCATAGTATTTGTAACCTAATGTAGTATAGGTGCATGACTAAAGAAACCCAAGATATTCACTGCCCGGACAGAATGGCAGAGAATTATGGGTTATGGAAAGGTAAAATGTTGAGCGGATGACTGGAATACCCAATCGACAATAAAACCTGACCTACTCACCACAATTTGATGGTATTTTTTGCAGGGTAGGTATATTATTAGTGGAAGTCTGTGTATACAGCATTAGTCAGTAGTGTGCTTTGGTTTCAAGTAAAAAGTTAAAAAATGTTTATAGAATTTTAAGGGATTGAAACCACAAAATCTACAAAAGTAGAAGTCTGCATTTTTTTTTTATAATTTTTAATATGGTTATGCCTATAATACGCAGGTCGGAACAGTTGAAGTAAGATAAGTAAAATATATGTGAAGTGCAAGAGGGGACTAACTACAGTGCTGTGTTGCCACAGTGTGCGAGTAAAATTTCTTCGTTACGACATTTTGCCGCTAACATTTTAGTCTCCAATTTAGTTCATGATTCGCGTAGTTTGCTTGTTGCTTATCACACGGCAATTACTGGACACTACACACGCACTTACCATAGATTCGTGGGTTGTATTTTAACGCTGCTGTTATCCTCACCACAGAATGCAACCGCATTAGCGTGC
Source organism: Medauroidea extradentata (assembly GCA_003012365.1). Classification (NCBI taxonomy): domain Eukaryota; kingdom Metazoa; phylum Arthropoda; class Insecta; order Phasmatodea; family Phasmatidae; genus Medauroidea; species Medauroidea extradentata. The sequence goes on from PNEQ01009768.1 coordinate 34,478, forward strand.
TATGAAACCATGGAGTTAGGAGTATACAGGAGATGGCACGTTGGGACTTCCTTGAAGTCAACGTATATATGCCAGTTTTGCGCGAACAGTGCTTTATTGTAGCCCAGCCAACAGCATCGAGTTGATCGAGTAAGGTTTTCGTAAGCGCCTCATATGGTATTGATACTGTAGAATGGGCAGATTTGAATGAAAACGGTTACGTGCGTTGAATTCGGATGTAAAGAGAGAACAGGTACGTGAAATACATATGCTACTGTTACATTTCATGAGTGAAAAGGCAATATTTTACATTAGCATAGTGTAACTTACGTAATTAAGTAGATAAACCTAGCGAACATGAAAAAACGGCCACATATATTGTTTATTTACGCATATATATATATATATATATATATATATATATATATATACATACGTCACTGACGATGTGCAAATGCTTGCTTATAACAATAAAACGAACAAATTTACACACAAAATGTTAAATAAATAGCAGAAACTAGCATAAATGTTAGTTTAACAATGGTGTTCATGCATAAACAGTTGGCAATGTCGGTACTCACAAAAATGTATTTCAAAACGCAAGCATATAACTGAGTTGTAATATTATTTAAAAATTTTGTTACCCAAACAACATAGACTGCGATAAACACAGCACACATCTGCTATACGATAAATCATTTTAACACTATTGGTCTTCAAACTTCGAGTAAAATACATAGTCTCTTATGGCAGAAACAATGTTATGGTCTACAGTGAGAACGTGTATAACGTTCAAGCAACAAGGGCACAAATACACTGACTTCAAGTGTTTGACTGGGCAGTATACGGCGTGGCCACCCCCTGTATGAAACCTACTTTTACACCATCTGAGTTACTTTTACACCATATGAGTTACAATTCTTCAATTAAAAAAATTATCGATATCGCATCATTGCGACACGCCTATTTGTTTGGTTACCCGCTTCGCAAGACAGTCGCAATGCCTGCATATGTTTCAGGCGATACATTTTTTGTACTTTAAATTGCAAAAATTTTACAATATGGTTCAGTCTAGCACTTTCCGACAGGTCTACCTTTTTATCACACTTTTGCACCGGGTCACTGTGCTCTAGTGCAACATGAATAACCTTTCATGTATGTTACGTCATCTAAACGTAGAACATTTTTTGAACTGCTCAAGATTTTAACCTGCATCCATAATGTGCAGGTCAGAGCAATAGCAGTAAAATATATGTGGAGCGAAAGAGGAGACTAACTACAGTGATATGTTGCCACACTGTGCATGTAAATTGTCATCGCAGCACATTTTGCCACTTACGTTTTCGTCTCCAGTTCAGCCCAAGATTCGTGTGGAGTGCTTACTATTCGGTTATTTTTGGACACTGTATGTACAGTGAGTGTTTTCTTATCAAGAAGAGACACGTCTTCTAAAAGTAGTGTAGGTTGTGAGCATCATATAGCACGCTTTATTGGTAGGGCCCGGTAGTTTTCGCGAAAAGATTTTTGCCCCACTTTGTTTCAGTGTCTTACGTGTACACCTGCAGCTCAACTTCATGGCTATTGACAGAGTGTTTTTGTGCAGAGTCGTTATTCATTTGACTGTGCCAATCAGTACACGGATAACTGCCATACATCACGTCTGTGATTTGCGGGTTTAACCTCCAGGGCGCTGGATGTTAAGGCATCCAATCACTGACCACTAAGCAGTTGGAACAGAGGCAACACGACCCGGACTACATTTCCGGCAGGGTCGGACCCCGATTTTTCGCTTTTAGGTTACGTTGTGGCCGTTGCTGTTGGCTCGGCGGGCCTCCGCGGGCCACACCCGCTTCCCCAGCCCCTGGCAATTCGTCGCAACACCAGTATGTGATAGTTAGAGATGATGGTTACGGCCATGGACATTTAGCGAAAATAAATTTTCTCCGGTTTGTTTCAGCGACTTACGTGCACTATTGCAGCTATGCGTCATGGTTGTTGGCATTGTATCTTAAGTGAAGCGACATCTCCCATTAGACTGTGCCAATCACAATAAGGGAACTGCAACACCACACGCCTATAGTTAGCGGTTAGAATGCCAAGCCAATGGAGAGTTCAAACATCCAACCACTATCTCTAAAGCAGAACTGCAGATGTGCACGTAAGAAACAAACTGGGGCAAATTCTTTTCGCGAATATTCCATGGCCCTACTAGTGGTTCAATACGGGAAAACTTGACTATTTGCTGGATTTCTACGTACGTTCAGCTTGCCAGAAGATTACTGGCTTTCGCTTGTACGTGGAGCTGTTACCCTATTTGACTGAGCCAATAAGAATCTCGCTGTTGTAATATTAGATGCCTGTCATTGGTCTGCAGACAGCTACGTTGTGTTAGACGCATATCACCCAGTCATACACGCTGCAAGAAACTGCAGTGTTTACAATGGTATGTTGACAAAAATCACTTTCGCGATATACCATCATCTGTAGTAATAGTTTCCCATATGCGTTGGATTCATGATTACTCCGAGAATTGCTTGCAATGGAATTATTATGAATTATATTTACGCACTATTGATTACACATATGGACTTGTTAGAACAGGAAAAAAATTTAAATTATCACTGTTATATACTGTGCAATATTTGTTGAAGAACCACTTTATTATCAGTGGCGGCTCGTGGGTTGTTGCCAGGTGGGGCTGCAAATAGTTGGAACTGTAAACTCTTGATGAACGCACCGTAGACCAACGACCATGAAATATTTGCCGGCTGCTAGATGTATTGTGACCACTCAGTAGTAAGGGGCACCTGCACATCAGCGTGTCAGTGGCTGTAGAGTCAACCAGCGCACAACCCTGTACAGCTCTTGGCATCTGCAGCCCTACCTGGCAACAACCCACGAGCCGTCACTGTTTATTATGTTATTCATCCTAATATTAAGGAAACAAATCATTAAAGACTTAAATTTAAATATGTAATCACAAATTCACAGTCAATGATATTTTTACCTATGAAACTATATTTCTAATGAATAAATTGAAACAATGATTAATTCTCTCGACGATTTAAATCAATATAAAAATATAATATTAAGAAGTAACTCAAAAAAATTTCAAAGTGTGATAAATTTTTAATGGATCATCAGGATGCGGGAAAAACAACTTATTATGAATTTAAATATTAAAAGATTTTAAATTTATAGAAATAATAATTAGGTTACAAATTTGTACTAAAATTATTGGACAAGAATTATACATGCGATTTATATAACATTTTAATAAAAATTATACCTTATTCATCAAATTAATCTTTCAAATACAATTTTATATTTTGATGATGGATATTTTAATCCATTGGGTTGTGATTGTAAAGGAATTATAGTTAATCATTATATTTTTGGTGTCCCTACTGATTCAAGACAAAAACATTATTTAATTCACTTGTTTTCAGCAAGCAGACCTAAACAAATATCCTTTATCAATATAAAATAACAAATTAGTACCAGTACTTGTATAATTGTGACCAGGACATTAAATTTAAATGGTGATTTATTCATTATATTAACTATATCACCTCCTGATTTGTTATTAATAATATTTTATAATATAATTTTTAAAATTGATCATTTAAATTTACAATTTTTTTAAGATTTCGATACACTTTAATTTAATTTTCTAATTTGTTTCCATCTTTGTTAGCTCCTCTGTTATTTAAACAAATGTTTAGTTTTTTCTGTGATATTGCTTTTCCAATGTTCTTACGTTTAATTTATCCTACATTTAATTATTTAGCAACTATGGATAATGAATTTACTCGTATATGTTTTGTTTCTCCGTTTTGTTTTTCTAAAATTTCATTTTGCCTGATTATTTGTGCAATTGATTTATCATCTGCTTTCTTATTACTAACAGAATTAAATCTTGACGATGCTGTTAATGCTTAACCTGCAATACCAGCTATTAAAGGAATACTGTAAACGGTTCAAAAAATCTTCCTCTCTTAAAAAAATATAATTTTAAAATATTTAATTTCCCCGTTTTGTAAATGTTCTGCTTTTGAATTATTTATATTTATTTGTACACTGGGTTTCTTAAAAACATTGAAGTTATTAGTATTTTACAATTGTTTTTTGTATTTTCCAACTTTTAGATTTTTCAAACCTAAATTACACATTAAGAATCCGTTTTCTAATTTAGATGTAGAATATTTCATTAAACAATTCCCAAATATTTGTCTTTTCTTTACGTTGATTTTTTCATGCGTAATACGTCATGAATTTCACTTAGTAATTGTCTTACAATTAATGAAGTGTATAAAAATGTATACAAGTAATGCATTTAATTTGCTTCTCTCGTAGAATTTTTTTTAGTTTCCTAAAGAAATATGTTTATTAAGTGTAAAACATTTAACACTTGTAATGGTGTTTCAGAATAATGATTACTTTACATAGGCCTTTACTTAGAAGAAAAATTTTTATATATTGAAATATGTTCAAAATGAAGCTCTATTTAAACATTTTTCCCACCAACCGAAGGTGAAAATTGTAAAATTTAATGAACAATTTTGAGGGAGAAACCATTTAACTTTACTTTGGAAAATATTTATGAAATTGTCTCATAAATTTTGATATTCTAAAATCCCAATCTAAATATAGCTTGAAATTTTTCTTTAATATATTTTGATCAATTGTGAAATATTTCAATAAATGAACAATCAACTCTATTTTTAATATTTTCATAAAATGTTCTGATAATTTTTGACATTCTGAAGTATACCACAAAAACTCTTATTTTTAAATTTTTATATAAAATGTTTCGATAAATCTTGACGTTCTGAAATAAACGACTAATGCACCTTACTTTTTTTCCTTCTATGACGTTTTCTGATAAATTTTTAATTACTGAAATTGCTTTCCAACCAATTCTGTTCTGAATTTTTTCTATTAATTCTTCTGATACTTTTTCTCTTTCTGAAATGTACGACCAATAAAACTTATTTTTAAATTTTTCTATTAAGTTTGGTGATAAATTTTTACTTTGTAAAATATAGTCCCAATCAAAATTATCTTGAAATTGTTCTATAAAATCTTTTGATAAATTTAAACTTTTTGAAGTAACATACAAACTAACTTCACCTTGAAATTTTTCTATAAAACCTTCTTCTAAATTTTTGTATCTTGAAATACATAGACCACAATCCTATTTTGAAAATTTTCAATGAAATTTTGTGGTAAAATGAGAAGGTAGAAATACCGTACCAATTAACTTTCCCTTGCGATTTTTCAATACAAGTTTCTGATAATTTATTGAAATAACGTACCTCTTAACTTTATCACGAAATTTTTATGATATTCACCGATAAATTTTGATATCATAAAAAATTTTACCAATCAAATTAATTTTTTAATTTTTCTACAAAATATTCTGATGATATTTTTCTTTCTGAAATAGCACAGGAATTAACTTTGCCTCGAAATTTTTCTATAAAATTTTCTGATAATGTTTGGTTTTTTGAAAAATAATCCCTATCAATTTTATCTTTAAACTATTCTACAAATTTTTGTAATGAAAATTACTACATTTATATAGCGTACCAATTAACTTTATCTTGAAAATTTTCTATTAAACTTTCTAGTAAAATTTGTAATTCTGAGATATTATTTCAATTAATTTATCTCAAAAATGTTACATGTAATTTCGTGGAAATTTTTGATATCATGAAATAGCATGCCAATTAAATTCATCTTGAAATTGTTCTATAAAATTTTCTGATATTGTTATTTCATAAAAATCAATATTTTCCCAGCCATGTGAGTATCTTCTAGTAACGTATTTCAACGACCTTATTTCTAACTGATTCATTAGTCAAATTTGTTTAATAGTTATGTAAATTTTTTAAATTCTTAGTTTTGTACATATTATCATACATAATATTATTATAATACAACAAATAAAATATTATTGTTTTAATTATTGTTATTAATACTGTTTTTTACGCTTGTTACTTCTGCATTTTTTCTGCACGTGCTGACATGTAAATGTATTTGCAAACATTGTATGTAGTTTTTTCTCACTGAGCATAACATCATTACCAGTATTTAATTCATCTACTTCAGAATTCAAATATTTAAATTCATCAAAATCATCTTTCGTATTGTCTTAGGATAAATTTCGCTTTTTTATCTGTAATTAGAAGACGAAAGAACTTAATACGAAAAAAAAAAATAACTTCTTTTCTAAAAAATGTTCTTGTCTCTTTTTTATATTTTGATTACTTTCCACTATTTTTTATTTAATAGCTAGGAGGAAAAATAATGTTTTCAAAATGTTTTAATTTTTTAGATATGTGTATGTAATTTTTTTAATTTTTTCTAAATAGAATTTTTTTTTTATTTTTTTGAAAGTAATTTTAAGCTTTATTTATATATTTTATTTTAATTTACTTTTTTGGTCAAAAATGGCCTTGTACCAGAAACCTCATACATATTGATATTTGAAAGAACAATCAGTGCAATAGGAGTGCATGACTGGATTTAGTTTCTTGGACTTACTCCGCTGAGATACAGATGACTGTCAAAGAAAGCTAAAAGACAATGGAAAAACATAAAAAAGCAGAGTATGCTGTAGTCAACCCGATTCCATTTATGAAATTTTATGTTGTGTATGTATCCTGTTGACATACTCTGCTTATTTATGTTTTTCCATTGTCTTTAGTTTCCTTGACAGTCATCTGTATGGCAATGGAATATGTCCAAGAAACTCAATCCTGTCCCATTCATACTACTTTCACTTATAAATAAGATTTTGAAAATGAATACTGTGATTGCTGTGTCGTACTCTGCATGTAAGTGCAGTGGTTGTGGAAACGTTTGAAAATATAAAACACTTAACAACTACTGAGAATCAATATTTATTCAGATTATCACAAATGGCTGACAAACAACTCAGCAGCAGTTTGTATGTTAGGGAGGGTTTCCCTAGTTCCTGATGGCGATACCAGAGGTGCTGGAGATCCAGTCCAGGTAGCTGGTGACACGGGCGTAGACACCGGGCCAGCCCAGCTCACAGCCGAGAGCCAGGCCGAAGGACACAATACCGATCTGGGTCCTGGCGCCGTCAGTGTCTGTGATGACCAGTGGGCCGCCACTGTCTCCCTGGATCAGGCACGACACAAATATACATTTATAAAATATCCTCAACTAAACTGTGAACATGTAAATTACTATCGTATGAGAGTGATACCCTGGGGGCCAGGGTATCGTACCCTGAATTCAGATTTATTACTGGGTACCCGTAGGTACCTACGCGCCCCGAAGGAAGACATGGAATGATTCTTTGCAATTGAGAAGCCCTAGAATGAGGACGGGGGAAACGGGAGATCAGCGAGAAAACCCACCGTCCGGCGACATCGTCCAGCACGATTCCCACGTGTGAAAATCTGTCGACCGACCTCGCCCGGAATTGAACCAGGAACGCCTTGGAGGGAGGCAAGGGGTCTGACCACCAGGCCACAGCTACCCGAATTGTGAGGATGTTAAACTAGTTTTCCATCCTACATATTCGTACTCCTCAACTTTGAGTGCCGTAAACCGTTGTTACTTTGGCCTTGCGGGGAGGCGTAGACCCCTTCAATATGCAGATTTTTATGTCTTATGGAGTAGAATATTTCATAGTGATATGGATGGGCCGATGTAATATTTTAAACGCTCAGCACTAGTTATTTATTTCATTCAATTCTAACGTACCTAGTTGGACATAAGTCGCGCCGTAGAGCCAAAATAACTCCGGTTTATAATACAGGAACTGCTAGATGCACAAGTATATACTTCTCTGTATAAGTCGTAATTTGTACTATATGCAAATATTTAGATATTTCAGCGAGATGTGACTCACTTGTATGACGCAAACATTTCAATTAAATTGTATTTTTCGTATCACAGAGTATCTTATCTAATCATATAGTTACATTTAAATTGATATATCAAACAGCCATTCAGCATAACTTCGGGTGTTTAAAAAAAATCCAAGAAATTGTGCGATACACCAAAATAAGAATATTAGGTGAAACTATTAGAATATATTGATTTGTGGAGATGCGCCATTGCCCATTGCTTATTACACAGTATCGCAAAAAATTGCACAATATCCAACAGAAAATGCTTAATTTTGGATATATCTAACTGACATAGTCTACTAAATTTAAGAGTGCGCGGTAGATAAATAAACGCTGAAAGCATCAATGGATTTCTGCGCTATTTTCGAAGCCAATGTGGATAAAATACTCAATGACAATCCTGGATAATGATATTTGCCAACTTTATGAGTAAATATTTATACAAATTTACTCATTCGTTACACAGTTAAATACGCGAGGTTCGGCGTCAGAAGTTCGTAACACTGAAAACAATTTTGTTTAAAACTTTGGCTGAAACTATTGTCTAGGATTGCTATTGTTTAATTTTCGCAAATTGGCTTCGGGAAACCTACAGTTATAGATTAATGCATTTAGCGTAGAAATATATACCACGTCCTCGTAAGAGTGTGATTCAAACACAACACCATAAAACATTTATTGGATTTTTCATGAAATATATAGAAAAAAATACAGCACCGGAAAACATTAAAGCAAAAATTTTAGCAAACATTATGATAATTTAATGCGTTTCTTGTGAACTATTTATAACACCGTGATGATATGACTTGATTGAGCTTATATATATTACGCTAATCATAAGAGAACTGTCACGATTGTTTGCACTTCAATTCGTTAATTAGTGCGTTTATAGTCGAATTCAGGACAGGCCTGAAATTAGACCGGAGTATATATTGAGCGAACCTAAAGTGAACACGGACTGAAATACATATACGGTATAGTAAACTTTTGCACTCCTTATTGACATACTGTATAAACATGGATTGTACCAGGACTGAACACTTTTTAGAGGCATAATTTTGCCAAACGTTGAACTACAGAACAAATTACTATCAAAACACCAAGAGGCTTGTCAGAATATTAATTTTGATTTATTTTTCACTTTCTATTTTTTCGTTTTACAACACTAGAAGGTTGTACTTGTCCATCCCAGGACGATTTATGTCTCTCTTACATAACCAAACAAATGATTAAATGTTGTGACAACTTCTCTTTCGTTTATTCCAGTCCGATGGGTGTTTAAAGTAAACATTTCAGTCCGGATTCGTCAGTCCATTCCAAGTTGCGTACGGATTGAAGTTTTACTACAATACCAGTAAATGTCTCTCACCTACTTGTGGTCGCACTTGTTCTAGTAAGTGGAGATAAATGTGTGCTCACCTGGCATGTTCCCCTTCCTCCAGCTCCGGAGATGCAGACGTGGGAGTTGATAATGACGCCCAAATAACGAAGGTTGCACTGTAGGTTTGTAATCACTGGCTGGGTGACGAAGCGAAGAACAGGGCTGACTGTCTGCACAGCTGTGTAACATTACACACACATCGTACTTTGTTTCATTTTAAACTCTTTTTATCACTTCGTTTTCGTACAGTTATAAAACCAATTTTGTCTAGCGAATTGTATGGAACATGCGCCGACGTGGCAGCTTATGTTCTTTGTATGTCACGTATTTACATTAAGTTTAAAAATCGTTATCATCTATTACATACTATAAAGTTTGAGGCTATTTTGAAATGTTTGTTGAAACTTGGTCATAAAGCAAATGAACATGTAGCACCAAACTAAGAAAAAAATTTAAAATTTGTATGAGTGATAGTGAGTATGACAGCAACAGTGCCTCATAGAGTGCATCAGCCATGAATATCAACTGACAACACCACTAGTGGTACCAACACACGGGTGTGTACTTCTGCAGGGAATGTACGTATATGCAAATGTGTATTAGGAAACTGGCAATGTCAATACTTACCGTCAGAGGGCCTTCCCCAGCCACTCACAGTTCCTTGGTTGTTGGCGAAAGTTTGGCTCACCTGGCTTCTTGATGGCAGCCTGATTGGTTGGATGAACGCTGTAAGACGGTACAACAAGCTATAGAACCAGCCGGGTGAAACGTAATAATAAATATTTTTAAAATCTACATTTGAATTGCCAATTACACGACTGCGTTTACTGCGCATAACTTAAGTAACAATAAATATGTTATTAAAATTTAGTCACGTTTCTACAAGAATTTAATATTATTGTTGTTTGTTAATGGTTTAATTACAACAAGATATATTATCCTCCCATCTCTGTTGTTTGAAAACAATTTAATTTCATTTGAAATTTTTTGCGGTGATCGGTGAATAACCTACATTTCAACAGCAAATTGAATTAAACTGGTTACTGATAAGTTTTTATTTCCTTAATTGTTTATCTCATTACTTGCAAAAATATTGGGATTCGTCAATCAATAGAGCCCACGATTTTTTGTGAAAATAATTCTGCAACAGTTGTTTTCATTGCCTAATGTGCACATATGCAACTTTGCTTCATGGTCAGGGATGGGATATTTTTAACTCTAAGCGTCTCAGAGACCTACCCGAAAATCGCAGATGTGTGGTGTTGCAGTAACCTTATCCTTATTAGCACAGTCAAATGAGCGATGACTGTGCTCTAAAATACTCTACCAAGAAGCAAAGCTGCAGATGTGCACGCAAGGCATTGAAACAAATTGTTGCAGAACTCTTTTCACCAAAAATCATGGACACCATCAATTACAGGTAAATGAACTGCATACTGCAGAAAGGCAACATGGCCACTTTTCACTATGAGAACTTATCCTGGATTTTTCCTATCTGCAGTACACAGACAATTGAAGACTTTACCAAGCCTCTGCTACTGTGCGGACATGTTTCCCTTATGTGGTACACGCTCCGTTGACCCATTCACAACCGGAATCGCCATTAAAAGGTAAATGTGAAAATGTTGCAGTATGCTGTTCAATTATCATCACTGTAAGCCGAGCTCACCGTTGTAGGAGATCCTCCTTGGCAGCTTGATGAGTGCGACGTCGTTCTGCAGGATCTCCCTGTTCCACTGTGGGTGGATGTGGATGTTGCTGCTCGTGAGTGTCACTTGGTTACCTTCCACCTCCCTGATGTTGTGGGCGCCCAGGATCACCTCCACGGGGCCGACCAACCTGCAAGCAAGGTTGTCACTCCATTGTTACAAGTCCATCAGCCTCGTGGATTTGTTCTATGCAAGGTTGAACCCAAGCCCTTACATCTTGCTGTCACTTCCGTGTTTGAACAAAGGTTGCTTCGACATGACTTTGAGAATTCCGAGCAAGTACAGACAATCCTATACTTTCATACATAATTTGTTCTTGTAAACATTTATGAATGTCAAATGAAATCCAATGTTATTCAAAAGGTTCTGATCCAAAAAAAAATGCCATACAGTATTTTAATAACGGCAAATAATAGTGAAAAAGGTTTTATGTTACTGAGTCACATGTAGCATTTCTTCTAAGTACAATTTAATGTATTATACATATTTATTTGAAAACTGCTGTCGAGCATTAAAATGTGATACATACTCAGAAAATAATGTAAAGTTTACTGGCTGGGAACTGAGTTTTGAATTTTACTTTGATCGTGTATGAAAGTGTGAAGCCACTGTGTGGAAGCAGAATTATTGATACTAAAACTGATGTATGAAACTCTGAAACATATCAAAATTAAATGTATGGAAATAATGCATGCAGTTGTCATGTTTGTACTTCTTCAGGACAGAGAAAATAAGCTACGGCGAGACGAATCCCCGAAATTTACGTACCTCTCTACCTAGTGTGTATCACACAATTTCATACCATCGTCCATTAGATTACCCAACAAAAACGAAACTCCTTATTTTACTTTACGTTTACAAAACCAAACATGAAATCCCCACAACCTAGCAACATTCTGCAGTTACATCTGCCAATCAACGCCCAGAGAGGACCTGCTGCTGGTTCCGATCGGACCAATGAGAAATTGCTTTTAACAGAGGTTAGTCAGTCAGAGACCACGCATGATTCACAATCGAAATTTGACTACCCTTGCAACACATGAACTAGGTCTGTAGTAAGCCGACTCACTTGTTTTATACGTAGGTCTAAAACCACCACAGTGCTCAGCAGGCAGACGGAACTTTTAGCGTGAAGCGGTGTCATAAACAAACTTCGAAGGTCATCCCCTTAATCGAAAGAGCGAGCTGACGTACATAACGAGAAGGCAGAACCACCGAGGTTGCCACTCACCGGACAGCCAGTTGGGGCACCTCCAGGTCGGCTAGTCTCCTGCTGACCAACTCCGATCGTGAGTCGTCTGGCCTAAGACTCCTCTGGTGACCCGGGAAGATCATGTTAGTGCTCTGGTGTGATCCTGACCAAGTGCCTACAACGCTGCCACTTGGATTTGGGTTCCAGTTACTTCTCTCTTAGTTCTCATCGTTCAGACCTTTTGTATGACGCCAGTTGTCACGTGTTGTATACTTTCTGAGATTGTTAAAAGTCCGGTCTAGTCAACATTATGGAGCCCAATTTTTAACCCGAACCTCTAGCTACTTTATCTCAAGTTGTCACCATTGAGTGACGGAAAAAAAGAGTGAAAAAATAAATCATAGCATTAGCATACCAACAAATTTATACAGAATCAAAAGTAAGGTAATTGGGGTTCTCATCTCGTCGACAGCAAGGTTATTAGAGATGGTTATACACAACCTTTACACAACAGGCGTTGGTTGAAAGAGGATTCAGCCGTGGTTTTTGTTATGGAAACATCCCAACATTTGCAGGAACCAAATTCGGGAAACCATAGAAAACCGAAACAATGATGGCGGACCCGAGGATCGAACCCGGGTCCGCCCGAATGTGAGTCCAAAGTGTTACCCTTGGCGCCGTCTCGTTCGGTCAGAATCAAGGTAATCGTTCACTTGCTTTTCTAAGATACCAAGATAACTTTGACATTATTATGTTGCAGCCCTAAATGGAGAAACCATATTAACTATTTACGCAGGTCATTTACGACAACTTACTCTTATGGCTGCCGCAGGTGAAATCAAATTTCCGAGAGAATGTCCCAAGTTTTCCTGCCGTCCCACGGAACCCTTCTAATTGATAGTATGTTATCTGTAACCAGGGAAACTTTGGCATTCAGTGACGAGCTAGATAGGTACTCACTCGTCGACACAGTGGGCTGCGGTCAGGATCCACTCTTGGTCAAGTATGGAACCACCGCAGAAGGAGGTGCCACGTGCGACCGGCAGGAAGAGAGCAGCCTGGTAGGGGAAGGCATGCTGCGTAGCTTCTTGGCCTCCTACAATGCGAGACTGGATGAGTGAGCCTGGAAGAAAAATAAATACATCAAGTAACAGTCCAATACATAAATGTATTACATACAGGCAACGGCATGCTGTGACGTAGTTGAAGCCACTATTGTGTGCGTCAGAATAAGGTTATTAGAAGATAATGAACACTTGTGTGTGATGCCTTTGGAAAGTAAAACCTCTCCGAGATTAATGAACTAATTATGTGTAACTAACTAAAATGTATTTACTATTCATGTATTTGGAAAGAGTGTATTGTGATAGGTTACTTTCTAGTTTAGGGAGGTCAGCTATTTTCTTGGATAGTTAGCACACGTTTAATACCTGATGAGAAAAGTTTCACTGGTGATCCCGAAAGTCAGTTTCTGATATAAATTTTGCTTTATCGTTAAAATGAGTTTATAGTGACTTTTAAATATACAATTTTTGTTTCATGACCAATCAAAAATTCTTCATCAGAGAGCAGTAATCTGTAATATGTTTTCACGGGGAACTAGGTCAACGGTTTTTGTCTTTTAAAATATTCGTTATTCGTAAAGAGGGTCATGCGTGTAACTAACTGTTTGGCAGAAAAAGCTAGAACTTTTAAGTAGTGTATTTTATAATGTAGTTTTTAAAAACCTGTTACTTACCTTGTTGTTCCATTTCTGGTGTCCACAGATTTTTGGGAAAGACATCATTATGGGTGATCTTGCTCCAGTCCCGTTCAGCCTGCGACATACAAGAAAATGGATTGATGTTTCATTCATTTGTACCGAGAAGCAGAATGTTTGCGATCAAAGCTGCGTACAGAATGCACGTTCCAGGACGGAATTTCAGTGACAGAAGTCGAGTTGGACAATAAATGACTGGAATTTTCATTTGATCAAGATTCCGTCTAGCCTTCGTAGTTTATTGCAAACTTCTAGCTGATGTTTGGTTCCGTAGCAAAGTCGATAATCATCACATAAAACCTAAAAGCCAATTCAGTTAAAAATTGACAAACGTGATTCATCAGAAATGTATAAATATTTCCTGTCCGTTACCGGTGGCATTGAAAACATTTCGCAACTGGAAACATTACGTGTAAATTACTCCTTACTTCTGAATAAACTTGAAGACATAAATGTCGTTAAAAATCTTTTGTAGGCCTATCACTAATTATTTATCAAAAATATGGTGTTTATCTTAAGAACGTTACTTATCAAAATCAGAGCGCAATTTAAATAAATTTGAATGCGACTGCCAAACTTATATTCACGAGTGAGGTGTATTCTTGTATACAAACATGTTTAAAAATTGTTTATAAGAAAAATCTTAGTCTTCTGAAACATTGCTTGTAAAAACAACTTCAAATTCGTTGCTCACGTAATAACTTTACACGCCTTTTTCATTCATGAATGGCCCAAATTCATAGTATGGTCAAAAATTATTTTCTAGATAGTGAACTGAATAATTGCCTGAGTTCTGAAAGGAAAGCATATTCACCTTCAAATGGATTAGACATCGTTTTCAATTAGCTAGTTTAGCTTAACTAACAACCATGTTTAAAGAAGGATTTTAAAGCACAAGTAAAATTGTATGTGGTTATGCTAAAAATTTAGCAAACCTTACAAAACAAATAATTTAATAATAGTTTTTGAATATTATTGTTATTTATCGATTAACACTGTTCATAAATTGCCTAGATATTTATAATTCTTGTGTGCATCAGTATTTTGGTATCCATAATTTCTGTGATTTCAAGTCATTTGCCTGTCTGTATCCTTGAAGTTTTTATGACAGTCATAAAAATATCATTTTGTTATTATTAAAATTAATACAAGACCACGAATAGTTTCATAATCGCTGGATTAAATTTGTGATGTCCCGTCAGATTTTTTCGTGGATTTAGCAAACCCATAGCAGCATTTATTCCTCCATTTCGAAATATATTTCTTATCACCAATTCATAATTTTCATTTTATTGGTTGTGCAGTTATGATAATCTCATGAATATTGGTTAATTCTTGTATTCGATGAGTGTTTAACGCATTCAGCAGGACCCGGGTTCGATTCCCGTGTATGGTCATTCGTTTTTCAGTTTCCCATGATTTCATGAAGTCGCCCCAGAAGATCGGTCCGTTCTTCTCCTAATTCCTGACCTTGTGTCAAGACGTGTGTAGTCGTTGCTAATGCCTTCGCTGCCGACGAGACGTAAATAAAGTCCAATCAAATTTAAAATATGCACATGTCTTTGCAGAAAATACTTAGTTGGGCTTGTTAATTAACTGACTATCATTAGATATTATATATTGCCAAGTATTTCTTAAGTAACCAATGCGATGATATCTTACCGGGACGGCCGCGGCTGAAGCCACCAGAGCGAGCAAGAAGATGGCGTTCATGGTGCCTGTACTTCGCAGTCACCTGAAAAACATGTCCTCGCCCTACCACAGGTCGGCTTTTATACCTGATCGCCCCGTGGTAATTACAGTATCACGCAATGCGTCGGTAGCTGAGTCCACCGCCTGGGAAGAACAACCACTTAAGTTACATATTCTCAACAGCCTTCTGTTGATAATGGAATGTGAACTAAACTTCACCAGAGCTTCCGATACCGCAGTCAACTAGCAGTTAGCAATAAAACACTCTTCTCTGCGATTTAACAATGATAGAATGGGCGAAGACTGATACGAAGATTACCGGAACAAAAGTCATCCTCCTTTGAAAATTAAATCTCAATTTCATTGCATTCATCTCGTTTACTAATTAGCACGTTTACTTAAATACAAAGTAAATGGTGCGAAAACCATTTTAATACACTGAAATGTTCATATCTTTAAGATGTTAACAATATAATTATAATTAGAGAAGGTGATTTATCGCGGGAAAAGTTGACTGTTTGCTAGGCTTCAATGCAATGTATTCATTTCTTACGCTTTTATTTCGTTACTGGTGAGTCTAATTTGACTGGGCCAATGATAACTCTTGTGCACTACTTCTGGACGTCTGTGATTCGTCTGTGAACAACTAGACTGCTCCTCATAACAGTCGGCCAACAATACATGACGCAGGACGATACACTGATGTGCAGAATACGCTGGCAGAAAACATTCTCGCGATAAATCACCTTCTCTAATTATAATATGTAATGAACCTATTTAATTACATTGAAACTAATATTTTGTAGGAAGTTTCCCTTTTAAAATTATTTTGCAGTAAAAACAAAACTATTTAGTGGTGACAATAGATTGTTTGTTGTGTAAACTTATTATGCTTGTGTTAATACTTGGCTGTGTGAATGATTACTAACAACACATTTTGTAGCTGCTGTAGGATTTTTTCTTTTACGAAATACTGGACAGTATTCAAAACTAGTCAGTTCGGAATTAATTATTGTTAAATCACTTAATAACAAGATAAAATTAAAATACCTTAAAACAGCACCTCGTCAAAAGCCGTTGGTAGAAATTTAAAATTTACATTCCAATGAGTCACACATGACATCATCTTTATACAGTTCGCTCTGTTGCTTATTATAAAGTCTTAATCAAGACAATTACTAGAATTTACAAAAGGCCTTTAACATCAGAAATTAAGAGGAAAAACACGACCATAATTGAAAACACAACAGGCATTAAATAACACTCGTAGAAAGAAAAACATTGCAGAGAAAGAAATTATATAATGATATGAGGTTGTGAAAACGGAAAACTAAAGTTTACAAAATTCACAATCATGCTAATACGATGAAGGAAATGTGTATATTCTAAATGAAAAAGGATTATTCCCAAGAAGGACGAAAATGTTTAGGTTCATTAAATTATGTGTTGTAAAAAAAGTTCTCAGGAAAAAAATTATTACGAGAAATAGTAATTATTATCCAAACAACTATGGTTGGTAGATAGATCACGTTTATCCTAACAGCAAATAATTGATACCGCTATCACATAAAAATCCCTGATTTATGGCGATAATATCTGGTGACAGTGACACTGAATAATTATCTTAATAATCTCACATTATGTGGAAATAATCAATCAGTCTGACAAGTTTCGTGCAATGTGGGGTGTAACTTAGCTGGTAGCGTCTCTTCTTACGTCGAGTTACAATAATGCACGTAAATACGCTAGCAGAATATTGCCAGAGGTTGTAAAAGTAGTTTTGAAAATCGTAAGGCGGCACATTTACTTGAAAAACGTCATTTTAAATCATTTGAATTTGAAATTATTAACTAAGACAGGTGAATATTCAAATCTATTCATATTTATTGTTCTTAAGTAAGACCTGACATATGAGAAAGGTCGTTGGAATGATAGCATCCCCTAAACTGAGACAGAATCGTTTGGTTGGTATTATCCTACTATATCCTACTAATCTGTGTGACACTCGGAAATTTTTGTTACTTTTTAAATAAGTTGTAATCGTACCTTACCACACAAAACACAGATACCTTGATCCACTCAGGTGAATAAACTCATGTGCAACAACATTGTCGTAGTTGTTTTTTAAAGTTTATTGAGTATCATTCGAAGCGCCAGTGTTCTGATTTTGAATATGAAACGGTGAGTTCCTAAACAACCCGAGTCAATAAACATAAATGGTTGCAGAGAAGGAAAAAACGTAATAGTATAATAACTGCGGTGTATCAGCAGACCTCTAATGTAGTAGCAAAAGAGAAAGTGTGGGTTTAATCACATAATTCAATGAACCTAGAGCAAACTAAAATTTCAGTAATAAAACCATTTGTGTAAAAGTGTGGACTTGGGTAGTTTTTGAAATCATCGTTTCATATGCCTTGAGTTTTGAATCGAAGGAATTTGCTGGTGTTTGTGGGTGCTACTGACATCGGCCGTACTTCATCAGTTTGAGCTGTTTAAACGGGTTGGCGATTGTCATTCGTTTAAGCCACGAGGCTCTGAATGCTGGTGAATTACGATATGAGGTGAGAATGGAGCAGCAACGGAATATAAAGACGGTGGAAACGAGAGTACCTTGAAGAAATTAGCCAGCCAATGGCAACATCCGTAACGATTCATATGTACGAAACATTTCGGAACAATCACGTTATGTATGTTCAATCGTCGTGTTGAGAGACAATGGCCTTATATATGTAAATATGTGTGTGTATATAGGGTGTTCCTTAACTACACATTGACACAGACGCAGTGAGGTGATTCCTTATGAAAAATAATGTAGAAAACATACAAGAGACTTAGGTCCGTATCTATAAACGGCTTTCGAATGACAACCGACTGCTCACCAATGCTTTCTCTATGGTAATAGCAGTTGGTTGTCATTCGAAAGCCGTTTATAGATACGACCATTAGAGTACCTAGGTTTAATTTTTATGGAAGAATGAGTATTTGAATACCGATTTTAAATCCGTATGTTATTAAACTACTGGAAACCTATTTACTAGGGCTACGATATTTTCACGAAAATAATTTGGTCTCAGTTTGTTTCAGAGCCTAACGTTCACATATGCAGTTCTGCTTCATGGTCTATGATAGGATGTTTTAGCACTCACTTGCCTTTAGATTCTACCCGCAATTTACTGACGTGTACTGTTGCTGTAACCTTATTAGAGACCTGAAAAATTTGCGGGTTCAGTGACCTGTACGCTAGCCTCCAAGAATATTTTGTGAAACCGTGCAGACAATAGCTGTTTATTAGCTGCTCGCTGACACTGTGAAATGGGCCTGTATTCAGTTACATGCTTTAATATTGACTCAGCTACTTAGAGGAAGTATCGAGTAAGTCAACTGCCAATTGTGAACGTGATACAAACATATAGTTGCTGGAAATCTAGCTTGCGGCTGAAAGAAACAGCGAAATGTTCAGGTCTCTGTCGATGATATATGCATCAATGCGCAGACGAACTTGATTTTACTCGCAGCATTTTGTGGTCTTTGTGCCCTTCTCAATAGTCGAAACTGCCACGTATAGAATGACATCAACTCACACACACGGCCGTAGAAGAACAGGTCTGGACACTCGCCTATCTAACAATGTATTTTGCTTGACCCCCTTGTTGTTTGGTTGTAGTTCGTCATGTTACCGAGAATGTCGTACTTTTTGGCGTTGTTTTCCGGGTGGTCGGACTCAAACTCCGTCCACTTTTTCCCATTGTTAAATTTATAAAGTAAATAAAGATTGCTAGAGCCTTTTCTTAAATTTGTGAGCGAAGAAAGCATTTCATAAATTGATAAAAAAACGTTTTGATAAATAGTTTAGCTTAGCGGAAAGGAAGTGGGCGGAGTTTAGTCCGACCGCCGTAACATCAGCGCCATTAAAACACAATATTCTCGGTAACTTGGTGAACTACAGCCAAACAACAAGGGGGTCAAATATCCAGGGTAACTGTCCAGACCTGTTCTTCTACGACCGTGCTCACACACAGTGTTTGAACACTGCCATCAAGTGGCATTTGCTGTTAAATTCTGGGCCGGCATTGTCGGCGACAACCTCAACATTTTGCCAGCGTGTTTGATTGGCTGCCTTTATCTACAGTTTTCAGAGGACATACTGCCAGTTCTGTTAGAGGACGTGGATTTTCAGTCATGCCATCTTATGAACATTTTTGCCCCACTTTGTTTCAGTGTGTTAGGTGTACACCTACAGCTCAACGTCCTGATTATTGGGAGAGAAAATTTGTGCAGAGTTATTATTCATTTGACTGTGCCAATCAGTACATGGATAACTGTGGCACAGCACGTCTGCGATTTGCGGGTTTAACCTCCAGACGTTGTATGTTACGGCATCCAATCACTGACCACAAAGCAGAGATGCATGTGCGCACGTAAGGCACTGAAACAAAGTGGTGCAGAAATATGTTCGCGTAAACTACCGGGCCCTACTTATGTGGTACCAGCACAACAGAGCCCCTGCACACTTCAGTTTGGAAGCTCTTCATCACCTTACCGCCACATTTGATGACTGATGGATAGGCAGAACTGGCGACAATGCTCCCAAGACCTTATGCCGCCTGATTTGTGACTGCGGGTTTATGTCACGGCATTGGTATGCGAGACTCTGACTTCGTGCCCAGATCACTGATGCGTAGTGCCCGGTTGTTTTCGCGAAAATATTTTTGCAGCACTTTATTTCAGTGCCTTACGTGCGCACCTGCATCTCTGCTATGTGGCCAGAGATTGGATGCCGTAACACCCTTCGTCTGGAGGTTAAAACAACAAATTACAGACGTGATGTGTGGCAGTTATCCGTGTCTTATTGGCACAGTCAAATGAATAATGCCTCTGTACAAACCACTCTGTCAATAATCATGAAGTTGAGCTGCAGGTGAGCACATAAGACACTGAAACAAAGTGGGGCAAAAATCTTTTCGCGGAAACTGCCGGGCCCTAATTATTAGTGATTCGTAGGGACAGGAAGTTTTCACGAATTCAATTGCCTGCGTGCTATAATCCATTGTACTATACAGCCCCAATCCCCGTCTATTCGTTCATTGTCTGCTTTTCCGTTAGAGTAACAGTTAATGGACAAACGATCGGGGCTTGAGTAGGTATAGGATAGTTGATTCTAACACGCATATCATTGAATTAGCTAAATGTTCCTGTCCCTAATGATTGGACGTTTTAATTTCTATCGTCTTTGTGTTCCGTCCGCAAATCACAAGAGTGTGGTGTCGCAGTTGACCTTGCTCAGATCACAGAATATTTAGGAATACAGAAGTGAAATAGTCGGCAGGAAGGCGAACTCAGTCACACACGCCAGCAAAATGGCTTCCCTGGCCAGCAACATGGCGGAAAAACCTACTGCCAATCAGCGTGAGGCAGCTGCTCTGCTAGTCGGCAGCCAGGCCAATAGGAAACTTGTAGTAACATGCAGGAGCCAAACAGACACGGGGCTGGAGTCTACAGCCTCGGGCAGCCAATAAGCCGCCAAGTTCGCCTATATCAAACGAGCCGCCACGTCATTTCACGTCTGTATTACTATTTAGTCTGTGCTCAGATTGACACAGTCAAATGAAAGACGACTTAGCACAAATACAGACAGCCAATAACCATAAAGTATAACTGCGTTTGTGCACGTAAGGCATTCAAAGCGTCTGCTGCAAATCCGCGAAAACTTCCGGTCCATAGTGATTCGTAGGGGCCGGTAAATTTCACGGATTGAATGACCTTCACGTTTGAATGCACTGATCTGCGCGTATTCAAGCCCCGAGCATTTGTCTACTAGCTGCTACTCAGTATAACAGCGAACAATGAACGAATAGACGGGGCTTGGATATGCATAGGACAATGGATTCTAGCATGCAGGTTATTGAATCAGCGAAATTTTCCGGCTTCTAGTGATTCGTCTTAAACAACTATGTAACCACCCTCCAAGCGTAAAGTCGCTGGCCGCTACAATATGTTGCAGCTCACGGTGGCACGAATAATGCTTGGGATTTACAACAATCTCTATGATTGATTTCGCTTCCTCGGGCTTGTTTCCACATACACGCGTTTATGGATGTGTTTACTTTCAACACATGACAAATGAACAGTCCGCGTTCCTTGGTGCAGGCAAGAGTGATCAGAGAGTCACGTAACGCGTAATCGATCTTTCATTAACGCGATCGAAACGTCAGAAGTCTAGTGCTTCCCCACGGTCAGTCGTAAACTCATATTGATTGATATTGATTTTTTTTTAGATAAATTTTAGATAGCTTATAAAATTGTCGGTGGGAAAAAACAAATAATCCCGCTGATATGTGATTATCGGGTCTACGACGTACTCTGTACCGCTCTTCTTGTCGCCAGGAAAATTAATAAAATTTACGTTTTGTAGAAGCAGGCTCCATTAACCTGAGAAGTACAATTCCCAAACAATAGTACATAATATTTTTTTTTTCAGACGACTTATATAGACATGTCAATACATTTATGGATACGAAACATATATATATATATATATATATATATATATATATATATATATAAATTATAGAAGAAAGGCCTTAGCGTACTGAAGCCCATATTCCAACTCACTCCTCAATTGCAAACAGTAGTTATATTATTTCATCCGTTCTCGCCCAAATCTTCCCATTATCTTGTTGTTTGAATAAGTTAGAATTAAGCATAGAATAACTCAAGAGTTATGGGTATATTATTACTTCCGTCGAGAGCAAATTGGGCCTCTCTGGTACCGTACTTTGGTTACCAAGTCAACGCAATTTTTTCGGATGCAAGTCATCAAACTTAAAAATGCTTTAAGATCAATTTATTCTTATGACATGATATAAAGATGTGATTTATATGCAAAAAACATTAGTCAGGGGATGTATTTCAAGTGTATTTATGTCACGCGATATTTCGCATGTATGTATAGCCTATGTGTGTATATACATATGTATATGTATATATCGTATGTTTCTACATACATACATGTATTTATGTATATTGATTGGGTTGTTTACATATATACTTGGATTCATATTAGTTTGGATAAATTTGACAGCAACACATGGGCAATAATTTTCAGTATTTTGTTTTTTGTTGCACAACGCAAGACAACTTGAGCTCTAAAACGAACCTGATAGTTCGATTTCAGCGTTTGTGCTGCAAAGTTTGTCTTGTGTAGTGATACGAATAACAAAATATTACAAATTGTTGCCCCATAAGTTGCTGTAAAATTTATCCAAACTTATATGAAATGGAGTATAAAAGCATTTCAAAGCCGTAATTTCATTATTTTCTGTTCGTACAAACAGCAAAAGCTATCATACATGAAATAAATAATTTTCTAGAAAAGAACTACAGGATATGTTTGTGTTTATACAAAGTAGAGTTTATTTACGTATATATATATTGCTGTCATAAAGGAATGCATTTGCAAAAATCAGATTTTTTTTTGTAATCTCAAATGTAATTTAATGAAGCTCCGTGAAGTCACTGTCACTGTAAATGATTTCATTTATATAACTTAATTTGGATATAGTTTACTATTTGGTATACACTTACACATAAATTATAAAATGTATTTACCATATTTGTTGGAAACAGCATTAATTTATTTTTCGCGTAGATACATTTTTTTTAAAGTTCTATCACCCTTTAAAACTAAATTACTAGAGCTATGTGACTGTTATGACCCCATTATTTCCTTGATGTTTCGCAAAATAAATTTGACTGACAATATCCCTGGTAAATACATTTCTATAACTATATGTTTTTTTATGACTTACTTGAATCATGCCATTGACTATGTATCTTGTACGCGTGTTTCGCATTTACATTGAAAACAAAAAAAACATAATGTCAGTTTTCTTTTATTTTATAAATTATCAAACACTAAATAAACACGTTAGAATGGGATAAGTTTACTTGATTAAATATGATCTTGTTAGTTATCTACAGCGTCGTTTTCTGAACAATTAAATTATTAATAACGTTTGTTTAACGACTAATAACTTATACAATTGAATATAAGTGAAAAATCTGTCTTAAAATTAATTACTTTTCAATAAATCAATTTTGCGCATAATGTTTTTAAAAGAAAGTTTTTGGAAGAGTATTCACATGTAAGAAATTAATTAATTATTGTATATTTTTAGTACTCAATACACATTCGTATTTTTATATCTTTCCTGTTGCAATATTTCTTAAGATATTACACGTCGGATGTTTTAAGTCTGAAAAAGTTATCATAAAACTTTATTTTCTTAGATGCTTTTATAATCGACGAATCACAATTTATACTCCGTAGCAGTGAACGTCAAAATCTCCGCATTATAGTGCGCGTCGCTGATTTCAGAATGTGTATGAATTGCAAAATGTAAAGTAGTTAATTCACTGAAGAACTCTTACAGCGAAGCAAAAAATCGTGTGTGTCTCTGGGGAATTCGTTAGAAAGCATCCGGTTAAATCATCATAGTTTTCTCGTCAGCAAAAAGTCGTGAATTTTGCCAAGTTTGATTTATGTGCAAAGAATCGCATCAGAGAGGACTAGATTATCTTGGGAAAAAAATTGTGGCGATGCGGCAGTAATTACTAGTTTGTTTCACAAGGTTCTACTTTCGACGGTTTCATCGTCTTTCATAAAAACTGTTAGGAAATCATTATGATCTTGCCGGCCTCTGTAGCGAGGTCGGTAGCATGCCGGCGTACGATGCGATAGGGCGGGTGTTCGAATCTCAGCACGGGCATGCATGTCTGTGGGGTTTTCTTCGGTTTAGATAGTTTGTATGCCGTCCTTTATTATAGCCTAATCCTAACGGTATAAAACCGAAGGGAAGGAAAGAAATTCTCTAAAATAAATAAAAATATAAATACAAATCATAAGAGAATAAAGCACGTTTTGATGTGTGCAACAAACAATCCAATGAAAAACATTCATCGTACTCAGATTGCTTTCACTTTTGTATCATATCATCTCACTTGGTCGACTTCAACAAAATATATAATTTGACAAATTAAATATACGTTTCCTGCCAAAGTTGGTAAGGAAACACTATTACTGGGACCAGATCACTATTGAATCAGATTTTACATCATCCACCTGCGTAACTTAGTATCTGCAGGGTTTACATTGCACCAATAAAATAAGTTTGTTTACAGTTTTTGGGAGAGAAGTAGTAAGCGTTACCTTCGTAGGTGATATTTAAATATTAGACTACGTTGTTAAAGTCCCCATTCTTGTCTGCACAGAGAAACTTATTAACAAAATTATTGAGTTGTGAACGTGGTGCAATGTTAATTCACGTGTGCAAAGTAATCCCGGGTTACAATACTAGGAAAAAAAATATGTTTTTGTTCACTTCTAAAGTTATTTATACCTAATTTGTATTGATCAATATGATTTTTTTCTTAAATATTTTATTGCGTCACTTTAAACGTTTGACTGAATTTGAACCTTCAGTGCTGTAAAGGTTTTACAATTTTCTGCCACTACAAAAACATTTTGTTCCACATTGACTGACAAACGCCTTAAGTTTAGGTTGGTTCAGTACTATTTTACTATAATAACTGAATGAACGTTCTTCTGCCCCTCCTAAAAATAATAAAGACCCTATTAAGATCCCACGATGCAATGGAAACTTTCCAACTCACCGTTGTATAATCTGGACTCTCAAGAACCGAGGAAAACTGAGCTAAACATATTAAGCTTCATACTAGAATACAGTTGTAAAGTCTAAGCTAAATCATGAGAGTAGAAGCAAATAATTTGCTAACGTGAGGTATATCGATGACATACGTATACACACAGCACACTTTCCGTCTATAGAAACAAAAATTTTATTTTTAACAAAGGCTATGTGCAAAGTAGTAGTAAGATTCTTGTAAACGATAAAGTAAACAAATTTGTAAGAACATGGTAATGTTTAACACTAATTAAAAATTTATTCTTCACAAAATTGTGGCTGCTACCCTTCCGTTTCGTCAAAACAAATTGTCCGAAACTATGTCCTAATATAGCCTAAAGCATCCTTAATTTAATTTATCATGCAGTAGTGCGTTTCTGATTACTGTACCGAATGCTTAGTATACAATGTGATTGGTAGCAGACATTCACAAACTAAGCCGCACATAGCTTCTCAAAAACAATCCCCTATGTTAAGGGTATTTTGGGGCTTTGTACGTGCAGGATTTATTCCTCTACAACAATTGCGAATAGGAGGTTAATCTGTATGGCGGTTACGTCTCCTATATTACAACGAATAACGCAGCCAATATAACTAAGTCCATTTAAACGTTGTCTACGTTGCATTCAGTTTTGCTTATGACTTGAATATTACATTTTTAAAATCATAATTGCATTATGTATAAGATCGTTCAGTGTTTACTTGCTGCTCAGCGTTTCGGTGCTTTAATATCAAACGGTTGTGTATTTTATTCTAAGACACGTAATTTAACGTCGGTTTTTAGTGTAACATTATTCCTACCATATCCGCTTCAAGGACAAAATAATAATAAATATTTTACTTGCACTTTTTATAAGCTATCAAAAATCAAATGTAACTCTCTCAATCTTCACTCGACCTGTAAATTAATTAATGTATACTGTATATCCAATACGCAGTGCACAATCTGTCAAAAAAAATTCATACTACGCGCTATATACAAAATAACTTTTTTTTTACGTTCGTATAACATTAGAGACCAAAACCAAATCATTATTATAAGCGTAAAAATTATTGTCCAAAATTAGAAAGCACTAATTTAAGGGCGCGGTCTACCGCAAATTTTATCATCATTATTTTATTTTGTATTTGCACCAGATTTTTTTTCTTGTTTTAGACACAAAATAAGACAAAATTTGGCTCTTATGAATTTTTTTTATCTCTCATAGTTTTCGCGTAATGGCTTGTTAAAGTCATGTTTTGCATGTTTCCGTTTTATTGACTACACTAAAACCAACTGATACACCAAACTCAAAAAAATCACAGTGAATAAAGACATTTCAGGCTACAATGACATGCTCATGAAATCAAAGAATAAACATTTCATTTTTTAAAAAAATTATTGAACTTTTTAAATTTTTATTTTCAGTTTCAACAATTTTTTTTAATTCGAATCATTTTTATTCTTTAATTTCATGAGCATGTCATTGTAGCCTGCAATGTCATTATCCACTGTAATTTTTTTTTAGTTTGGTATATCAGTTGGTTTTAGTGTAGTCATTAAAACGGAAACATGCAAAAATATGACTTTAACAAGCCATTACGCGAAAACTATGAGAGATAAAAAAATTTCACAAGAGCCAAATTTAGTCACATTTTGTGTCTTAAATAAGAAAAAAATATCTGGTACAAATAAAAAAATTAAAAAATGGCGATGAAAATTGCTGAGACAACGCCCTTATTTCCGCTATCACAAAGGTAACGCGGAATATTTCAATATTTTGACAGTTGCAATTCCATCTCTAATTGATCTTTACCTCATCTTATTTCAAGCATTCTACTTGCAGGTAAGGATTACGATGACTGTTACTCTATCATCAGTTAGTACAGTTTGGTTCTTCTTAAAACTAGTATTATGTCACCCATCCGTTCGTGATGAAGACAGATCTATGATAATTCCAACAGACCATATGCTATTGGTATGTTTTTAAGCATCCCAGTGATTTAAGCAGTTTTTATGTCAACCTTTGACAATAACTTTATCCCAACTGCATCTGCCTGCGTCACGCAGTATTATCTTATTACAGTATAATAGGAATAAGTATGTTATCCTTACATTTTAGTATTTGTGCCGATGTAAGAACACTTAACGAACTCCATGTTAACTTCATTGTGAATCAAGTTTAGAAGTTTGTAAATAATTCCTTGACGTCACTCGACTGGCTAATGGATGCAAGTACATATGTCCGTGACTGTTTTGATTTAGATGAACAGTGGACTGGAAAAAAATAAATAATTAAATTTGGATGCCAATACGCCTAGTTAAGAGAAAATAAACTATCCTAGTAAATGGGATTCACGAATAAATTCTGGTTGACCCTAACGAGTGAGGTGGCGCAACGGTAACAAGATCGCCTCGCATTCTGAGGGACCCGACTTCGGTTCCGGTCAACGGCCATCCTGATTTCGGTAACTTCTTCCTTAGTTTTCCGAAATTGCTATAGGTGAATCACGGGATGGTCCCTTAACAATGTCCAGGCCTGAGTTCCCTGCCAGTTCCTGAGCTTGTGTAAAGTTGCGTGTCACTATCTAGTCGCTGTCGCTTCTCTGCTTGGTGACCATGCTTCGTTTAAAACGACTGACATGTTCGTAGAAAGTCGGCTTCCTCATCCCCATGTAGAGTCTCTGACATAAGAGGGAGTGTTACACAATTCTATTGTGTTTTCAGTTTTTGAGCCACAACGTTCATTTAAGTTGTATTATCAAAATTTTCACTTCGACGCAGCATAGAACATATTCTTGATAAAATACTCGACATGAATAATAATGGAATCTTTCATTAATTTGTCATGCAGAATCATTGAAAGATAATCCTTGAAAATTAACCTATAATTATCTTGCAATGATTCTGCATGACAAATTAAACAAAGATTCCATTATTATTATTATTATTATATATGTCAAGTAGTTTGCCAAAAATATATCCTATGCTTTGTCAAAAAGAAAACTTTGATAATACAATTTGAATAAATTTTTTCACTAAAAACAGAAAATGCAATAAAATTGTCTAACACTCCCCATACGACGAGTGGTTTTGCGTGTTATATCCCCGCCAATCCTTTTTGCTGTGGGGCTTTAAGAGGGCGTGGTAGATAAACAAGAGCTGAATTCTTCAACTGAAATCGACATTTTTTGAAAGTCAATATATAAAAACTATAAAACAGCAGTCCTTGATAGTTATATTTGCCAACTTTATCAGCAAACATTTACCCAGAATGATGCATTTGTCAAGTGTGATCTCTTGCGCCGTAATTAAATTTAAGAGATTTCGGCGTCAGAGATTGTCCTACAGATATACGTTAATCGAGAAAAATTTGTGCTCAGAAAGTTGGCAAAAACTGATGTCTAGGATTGCCGTTTTTTAATTTTTGCAAACTGGCTTCGAGAAACTTAAAATTCTGAACTGATGCTTTTAGCGCCTAATTAATATACAATGCACTCTTAAGGGGAGAACATAATAATTTTATTGGTGGTAAGTTGGTGTCAATGTTCAGTGTAATTTTTTTTTGAGTTTCGCAAACACCCGGTCTGAAAAGGTCATTTTTAACACTGTTGGAGTGTTTAGAAACTGTATGAATACATGAGCATAGTTTCTTAACAATGACCTTGTTCGAAGTGGGGTTTCTTTTCATGCATTAACACAACAGGCACATGGGGAACAGTTTCGCAACAAAAATGTATTTTATTTTCCCCTAGAAATACAACATATTTTAAGCTCATAGCAGGCAGCTCCCTTAATTCCATCGAACATAGAGAACCTTAGAACACTTCGTAAGAGTCTGATCAGTCAAAACTGAGATAGTACACAGTGCGTCAACGTTTATCTGTCTGCGCTGTTTGACGGATGAGACACTATTACATGCATTCACTGCAGATAGTGTGTCCCGCGTTAAAGAACTTAAGTCAGGGTGGATTTTCTCCTAAGCGTTTAGGCACTATATAAAGACCGACTCAGCTCTGTGGAGGATTATACACGTTTATGAACATGAAGACTCTCGCAATCCTAGTAGTGGTGACCACCCTGGTGTCAGGGCAGGTGAGTTGGCAGCTCTTGTAGCGTACAGATCCGTCATCTATGTGTGTTTTCAGCAGAGCATAAGCTGAGCGGTTAAGAGCCATTCGTTGCAATTTTAACCGAAAATCAAAGTAAAAATTAATTATGTCCAACGGATCACATTCATTGATAACTCTAACATAAACTATTCTACGTGAAGTGTCCGTAACAATACTGCTAATCTTACACGAGAAACTAAGCCATATTTCATATTTTTAATATTTAACATCTACAATGTAATTTCAAAATTTATATTTCTCAAAATAATATATGATTGGGTGGTGTTTCCATTCTTTCCATCACAATGCTTGTTACTAAATTTATTCGTATAGTATTTTTTGTTTAAAATATCTTCACATTGGTCCATCAGAATTAGTTTGTAGTAAAAGCAGAAGAGCCCTAACTGCTGTTGGCTACGAAGACATTCTTTATTTCTATTTGCATCAAATTATTTTCAATTTGTAAAAATTATCTACAACGGACATAAAAATAATTGTCACATAGTTTCTCCAAATTGATATTTCAGAGTTAAAATGTTACGGTTTTTGTGGTTTATAAAAAAAACTAAGCCAATTAACGAGACACACATTTGGACGAATAGAAATGCCTTGCTTTGTTTGATTTTGTGTTAAGGAATGCCTAGTAAAAGTTATTTAACAACAACTTCGAAGCAAATTCAGATGAAAAATATGCAACGATCATGTCTTTTTCTAAATTGTGTACCATTTTATGGAAAAATAAAACAGTTCCTTGTGATTTCTTGGCATCTTGTTTCAGTGTAAACTAACTAAGTTCAGTACGCTAGTAATTTTCTGTAATTTTCGTACCCCAAAACAGTAAATTTGTAATTGTGATATTTCGTTATGCATAAACTATGCGCTGGAATTTTGTTATTTAGGAGAATGCGGCCACAAATAATATTTACAAGGAAAACTATTTGGACACAGGGAGCATCTGCTACGTGGCTTCATTCTTTATTTTGTTCAACACATGTCACGTGATTTATAAAAACAATTATGGGAATGTTAAAATTACTACAAGGGCCAAAAAATATATATTTATCAGTTATCACAAACAATGTTGCATTATGAGCCCCATCAAAAAAAATGGTTTTAAACGAACTACTCGGAACTGATTTTAGGGGGCGGTACTCTTAACGAGTAGTTTAAATTAGTTCATAACCGGATGCAAGTCGTTAGTGAAAAAAACGCTACTCCGTTTTGTGGTTTCTGTCCCGATTGGTAAGATAAACACATTTTGGTCTAAACAGATATTTAAGTTGTTACTTATGGATGTCCCTGTCAAATTTTGTATTTATCTGATTTATCTCCCTATGGGTGTTTTAGGTGCAAAGTGTTTTAGAGGACAAACTCATATATTATAAATTTGTACATATATTAGAACTATAAATCACGCATATGCCCATGTACATTTATGAATGTACTTACGTTACATATATATTTACAAAGTGGCACGTAATCCGTATTGAATAAGTGATAGTTAACTTTATCACAACTGATTTTAAATTTATTCATGGTTCCAAAAGTAATAGGTTTTACTTAAAAGGATTATCTTCAAAACAAATTTCAAAATAAAAAATAATAACTATTTTTCTTCAATTACTGCTTCCAGCAAACTCATTACTTAATTGAAGAAACGTTCATCGTAAACATTCTGGAAATTATTTAACAGTCTAATTCACGTAATTACTACTTCATGTATTATATATAAATTACACAAAATAATCTTCTCATAAATGAATTTCGGTATGATTCGAAAGTTTATGATTATAACAACAAATTTATCTCTCTCTCCCTCTCTCTATGTGTGTGCCTATATATATATATATATGTGTGTGTGTGTGTGTGTGTGTCTGTGTAGGTGCGTGTGTGTGTATGTGTGTGTGTGTGATTTCTCACCTATTTTAATGTTATGGTTACCTACTATACCGGGAACCAGTGAAGACTGTGACTTGCCACGTTGTTGCTCGCAGGTGCAGAGAGACCTCAGCAAAGTGTTTCCAAGTGAACTTCTGCTAGAGAACCTCCCAGAACCTGGTCCATCGTCTGATGATGGTCCTAATGGTGAGTACTTTTAAATGAAGAAATATATTATTTTTAATTTTAATTATAACTTTATTTCTTTATTTTATGCCCTAGACCATAAATTGCCTTGTGATTTTCTTTTCGGATTACTTTTTATTTTCCAATGAATTTTATTAGTAATGTTCCTTATCCTGTATTTGAAAAATTCAGATTTTTTTCGAAAGTATCATACTCCGCAATTATAATTTTATGCGAATAAAAAATTAATTCTAAATTATGAATATATAAATAATACATTAATAAATTATGTTCAATAATAAGAATTCTTCCAAAGGGTCGAAGAGTCAGACTACTCGCCTCACAACTAGGCTATCCGGGTTCGATCCACGACGGGTTCGGTCCCTGATTTTAGGAGACGTTGCCGTTGACCGGCGGGTTTTCTCGAGGAACTCTCGTTTCCCCCTCCTCTCTCATTCCGTCGCTGCTCCACACTCATCTCACCTCATATTATCCGTTCTTCTGGCTGGCGGGCGGAAGACTTGGCTCGCTAGTCGGGTTGCCAAGCTAATTCATCTCACACACAGTGAGACCCTGCCCGAAGGAAGGGATACGTAGTGGATTTTCAATATGAATTCTTCCAGTTGATGGAACATGTTTCATTTAAACATATTTCTGGAGTTCGTGTAAATATGATTATTATTTCTTTAGACGTACTCCCTTTTGTCCACCGATAAACCCATATCTTTCTCTCTCACTGTTAAAAAAAAAAAAAAAAAAAAACACTCTAGGAATTAACATCGGCCTGTATAATAAAACGTCATTATAATGGTATTGCTGATGCTTCCATGTGTAATTCTAGTTGATTAGCTATAAGCGTTTTTAACTTGAAAATACATTGAAGAGACATCTTATTTTTACTTATCATCATCTCATACTGCAGTTACCATATTAATATTCTTCCTACACCTTGCTACTTTCGAGAGATTATCTCTATGATATATAAAACATGGTCAGTTTTAAATATTTGCGTAATTTGGCGTGATAAAAAAGGAAAAAAAATATTCTCAAACTTTGCTCGAGTCATTCCTATGGCTTAAGTTGCTGAAGCGCATTTAGACGAGAAATGCCAGGCTATGAACACAATCAAGTCTGCGCATTTTGTAAATTTAAGTTTTTGTAACCGTCGTCCATTCAACCTTCTGTCTTGAAGAGTGAAGGACGATAAAATCTTGACTCTGCCCTGCTACACATAACGTTGTGTTGTTGTACACACGGGTTGGTAAACGTCTGGTGCATATTAGTACACTTCCCCGTATCAAAGAGAGAAAATTGCTTATTTAGTACCCGGATTGAAGTTGTGATATGACAGTTTTGTTATTCCAAAATCAGTCCAAGTGAAAATTTAATAGTTGATTTATTTCCGATATCTTATTATCTGGTCCACTGTTTCCGTCAGTAATTATTCCGCTGTCGAAGATTTGTTAAACTCAACAACCTATCGCCGTTAAAAAGCACAATCGACGACATTCATAGTAAAATGTAGCCTACATACTACCATCATTCAAAAATCCGTCTGGTCTGTCAATAAGGTGCTAAATTGTCCTGCGAGATTCGTGCCACAGCACCAATAAGTGAGGGAAATTTTGGACAGCGCTTAACATCAAGGTCTTTAGCGCTGGTGAGGGAAATATGAGGTGAGTATGGAGCAGCGCCGGAATGAAAGGCGGAGGAAACGGGAGATCCCCGAGAAAACCTACCGACCAACGTCATCGTCCGGCGAAAATCCGGGGACCGACCCCGCCGCATATTGAACCCGGATCACCTTGGCAGGATGAGGCGACACAGCACCAAAAAATATGAATGCGTTGTAGAGCCAATAGCGCGTGTATTCAATCCAAAATGTCATGAATTTAACAATTTTTGAGCATTCATTCTCACTACTGAATCAAAGAGGCTTAAAGTTCATCGATGTCTTAGTGGGAGAGGGTGTGAGTACTGACAATCTCAGAATACGACAGCCCTAGCATTCTTTATAAAGAATGTGTTAGTAGATCTTAACCGACTAGTTTAGATAAGTAATGTCTCAGTTTTCGATGTAGGAATCTCACCATCCAACATGATGCGAACAGAGGTTCTGATACAGAAACAGTAAATTCGTATCTGTTTTACCCTTGAAAATCGTGACGTTCTGGTTATGAATAATATCTCAGTACATGACTTGGTGGGAACCCACAACCGTACACAGGGAGACCCAACATGAGTCCTTCGGCAATGCTAGCGTGATGATACTTGCTGTTTCTCTCTGGGTGGGAATCGCTTCAAAGAGAAGTGGACTAAATAGAATAGAACAAACCCAGAGCCCAATGATCCATGCATGCATAGTACGCATGTAAATGTTCATACTTATGGCTGTCCTAAAGAACTTATCGAAGTCTTATTCAAACGTTTGACCGAACGTCTGGAAGACAGTGTCCGATAACTGATATTTTCGTGTTAAAGGCTCCGTCATCTGTCTCACATAGGAAGAATTTTCTCCAAACACTGGACGTGACACTGTAGCACCAGCATATAATGAACACCAGCATTTGCCCGAATGCCACTCCACGGATTATCGTAATCCTGCACTTCTTTCATCCATGCAAATTCTGTGCAGGTCTTTGTCTTTCATGATGTTATTTCTCATTCATATGAAGTTATCGTGTGACGTCTTCTTGCAGATACTAAGCTCTTCTGTCTTTGACCACTATTGTCGTGTATGTTCGATTACACCATCGACTCCACAGATATCTTCTGAAAGTGTGGCAATATAATGATTCCCGTAAATAAATAAATGTGTTGCTATGATGAATGAGATTTTTTTTTTTGGCGGGCACTAGCGTCGCTTTAAACAAACAATACTAAAAAATGTTCATAGTTAAAAATCAAAATTTCAGATATAATAGATAAATCCAGAACAACATCCAGAGAGTATGAACACATAATGACGTGCCTGCAGTTCTTGACACCGATGCAAGAAATCCGAACCTTCAGGGACGGCTGATACTGAAGAACTGTTTGGGAAGTGACTATATATGTGTGTCTGGGGTAGGTGCAGCTACTGAAGAACTGTTGGGTGACTGTATGTATGTGAACGTTGGACAGGTTCAGGCCAGCCAGTGATCAGCCCTCGTATCGTAGGAGGAGTTGAAGCGCTCACCCATCAGTTCCCTCACCAGGTCGCCCTGCTGCTGCCCGTGCAGCAAGGCACTTCCTTCTGCGGCGGCTCCGTCATCGACAACCAGTGGGTCCTCACAGCCGCCCACTGCGTCGACAGGTCAGCTCACTACTGGCAACACCTAACTCGCGTAAACCGAGTGTTGTGGCGCAGTGGTAACACTGCACTCGCATTCGTGAAGTCCCAGGTTTCCATTTTAATATTTAAATCATTACAATTCTTAATATGTATTGGCTTGTGCGTTTAAAAAATAAATTTTCTTCAGGTCTACTATCCAAATTAACGTTAAATTCAAACCGTCACTGATGTATTATTCTTTGCCTTACTAAAGTGCAACGAACTAAAGATCATATGAAACGAAAGTAAGATTAATAACTAAATTAATCTATGATGGTGGTCGTCTTTCACTGTGTTTGGCTCTGTTAAGCTGCTCTTCTGGTCATACAGTATAAATGGGAAATCAATACTAGAATAATTTACATCCTATTCAATAAATCATATTTTCTTCGTAGATTTATTGTTTACTGAGTCGAAGAATACAAAAATTATTTACAATATACATAATGCATACAATTTTAAAAATCAATATTCATCATGTCATACAATATCAACTTTTAACATATACCATACACACAGATATTCTATTTGTAGTATATATCCTTCACATTCATAAGCATATATTTATAATTAAAATAATTATTATGTCTCATTGCACAATGATAAAAGTAACAATTTAGAGAAACAGCTTTTAGAACTTATAATCAGGATTACTTGAAATTTTTAAATTAATTTCCAGCAAGGAACACACGTAGGCCTACATTATAAGAAAATGTGTGTTCTACTAACAAATCTAATAACAAGTTTCTTGATATTAAAATACTCACATGATGTGTCTATAGCCTCAGGTAGTTTGTTTTTACCAGCATTGTTTGCCAATTTTATTTTGTTCATCTTGTTTCTCCCCTGGATGTGAAAGTTTTGTTTCGCTCATGTATTATGTCAATGTATATCAGTATTTTTGTAATCGTGAGTTTATTTTTTAAAGTTAATCGTAACGCTTTAATAGATATGTAAATAATAGATGAAACAGTGAGAGAACGTGTGAATTTGAATATTTTGCCTACAAGTATGATAACTAACCATGCATTTTAATATGGTTCATATTGTTTACTTTGTAAAGATAAGATAACTGTTTCAAACAAAACACTTTTATATTATAAAGTAGTTCTACGCTCTCATTGGGCGCTACAAGTTTTTAAGTCCCCACATTATATAAATTAAGGAAGTTAAAGTGGCTATGCTGAATCATTAATACTTGGTTTTGATATTTCAAACGTTTTATTACACTGTGTAATGGAATTGAAGAACGTGGACAAGTTAAGCAAGAGAATACAAATGTTGTGGTAACGTGTGCAGAATAATAAAAGTTTACTAATCACGAGAAACGGAAACAAACATCGTACTTAAATGTGCAGTTGCCAATTTAAACAACTACAGAGAACACTAGCATAGAAATTATATGTAGGCCCTATGTGAACTTAAGATCTTAACAGCAATCTTGAGTAATATTTCAAATAATGAATGTTCACGAATTCTATACCTCAATTTTACTGTGTTATGCATTATCAGTAGACTATGCGCCAATTGTAATGTAACAGTAAGACGTACTAGAATGTTTTCAGATTTGAAACAGTCTTTCAAAAATATTTTAGTCCGATAAAGTTAGTCTTTATAACAACAGGGCAAAGGATTGAAATAAGTTTTGTAGAACATATTCAAGGCTGAAGAATATTTTATACATGTGTAGCACTTGACACATAGTCTACTGATGCATAAAGCAGTCCAACTGATGTACTGGCTATTTAGTAATGTATGTAGACAAATATATCTGTAGGACTTTTTGTGGATTAGATAACTTGTAAAAAAAATTGCTGTTAGATGCTCTTCAAGTTTATTACTAACCGTTATACGTTTTTGTTAACTTTTAAATTTATGTTGTCTCAGTATTTCGTAAGACATTATTTGTAGATCACTTTTTATTTGATAGACTTGGTTTTAAAACATTCTAAATGAGACGTTAATTACTTCAATACTGATAATGGTTTTAAATCCTTGGCGGCAATCTGGGTCGTGGTCACACTAAATGTAGAACTAACACACCTATACATGCTCAGTTTTATGTAGCGCTCCGAAATAGTTCCGATCACAATCTCTTCTCGTTCTAGTTTCGCGTATAGTCTACTACGCTGCTCTCATATTGGCTACTTGGAATAACCAGCTGTGTAACAAATATGACTGTTTTTGGTGCAGTTAGATTATATAAATGTTTATATTCAATATTTGTTGTACACGCATAACAAAATTTTGCAGCAACTTGATAATTAAAATGTCATGAATATTGAATGATGATGTGATAGTAATTGGATAACGTACAATTTAAGGGCATGCTCTCTTGTTTTTCCCCCTTTTTTTATCGATATTAATGTTTACGCCTAAACGAGAGCTGATAAGAGAAATCTATCTGGCAGTGTTGTTTAAAATCGTCTTCTCCATGTTGGCTTATTATCAAGGCAGTATATACTTAGGTTTTAAATAACGAAATTCCGGTTAATCGACTTTTAAGTCGTAAAAGTATCAGTTCTTGTTTTGAAAAAAATTTAGATATCACAGCAAAACCCATCTTAAAAGTGTGTGGTAGATAAATAAACGCTGAAAACATCAATTGATTTCTACGCTTTTTTCGAAGCCAATATGGATGAAATACTCAATGACAATCCTAGAGAATGGTATTTGCCAACTTTATGAGTAAATATTTATCCAGAATTACTAACTCGTTACGCGTGATCTCTTGCGCCGCAGTTAAATGCACGAGGTTCCGGCGTCAGAGATTGTGCCTCAGAAGTTCGTAACACTGGAAACAATTTAGTTTAAAACGTTTGCTAAAACTTTTGTCTAGGAGTGCTATTGTTTAATTTTCGCAAATTGGCTTCAAGAAGCCTGCCGTTATAGATTAATGCTTTAGCGTTGAATTGTGTACCGCGCCCTCTTAAACCAAACTACAAATAGATTTTTGATATCTGCTCACACTTAAGCTTAAAAAAAATTACTATCGCATAAGTCGTAGGAAAAAGAGAGCATAAATATGTTGAGGTTAGAAAATTCATTGAAACGGATTCAATTTTGGCGTGTTCCATTGCAAATATGTTTAGTTATAAAAGCTTTCAAACGTAACTGCCGGACGTGTTCATCTAAAAATGGTTTAAGACCTCTAGTGTGGCCCCAGTGCTATACAGGTGTAAGTGCTACGTACCTAAATCTTGTCGTGTGCGTGCGCAGGTTGGTAGGACCGGCGGAAGTGATCCTGGGCGCACACAACATCCGGGAAGTGGAGAGCTCACAGAGGGTGCTGCACTCCAGCGACATCTACTTACACCCTCAGTGGAACAGACTTCTGCTCAGGAACGACATCGCCCTCATCAAGCTGCCTTGGAAGGTGGCGTACAACGGTCAGTTTAAACTTAACTGGCGCTTAGTTAACACCACGGGTCCCTACTTATTCTTGTTTTGCGAGTTTAATTTATTTACGTCCTTAAAAGGAGCAGATATTGCAAAACCGTCACTTAGAAATGTTGGAAATTGTTTGTACTATGTAGACTTTTTTTTCCATAAATTAAGTTTATATAATTTTGACTAAGTACCCACTTAATTAACAATCTTAAAAGTCGATAAATATCCGAAATTATCAAAACTAATGTTTTTTTAAGCCAAGTAGTACAAACAATGTCCAGCATTTTAATGTAACAGTTCGAGATGTCTGCTTCATCTCAGTATTAAAACAATAAAACTTAATAACATAGCATAAACAGGAAACCATTGGCCTTGGCCGTGGGCTTCAAATGCGTTGTTATGAGCGGGGAAATACGTTTACTTAATAAACTATTCCACGTGTGCCCTTCCAACATAGCAAAAAAAACTACGTATTTAGACCACGGTGGTAGAAGAACAGGTCTGGACACTCGCCTGGAAACTTGACCCCCTTATTGTTTGGCTGTAGTTCACCAAGTTACCGAGAATATTGTGTTTTATTGGCGCTGCAGTTAGGGCGGTCGGACTCAAACTCCGCCCACTTTCCTCCCACTATGATAAACAGTTTATCAAAACGGATTTTTTATCAATTTATGAAATACTTCCTTCGCTCACAATTTTAAATCATGGCTCCAGAAATCTTTATTTACTTTATAATGTTAACGATGGAAAAAGGTGGGCGGAGTTTGAGTCCGACCGCCCGGATTACAGCGCCAAAAATACAACATTCTCGGTAACTTTGTGAACTACAGCCAAACAACAAGGGGGTCAAGCAAAATACATTGTTAGATAGGCGAGTGTCCAGACCTGTTCTTCTACAACCGTGATTCAGACTGCCGTACTTCAAAATATACTAACCGAGTTTATGTGAGACTCAGATAGAAACGTGTATTTAGCTTTGCTACAGATTGTCCACTAAGGAACTCGCAGTAAAGGTTCGAAATTATGTCCTCTTGTTTATGCACACGTCGTATTACGCACGGTCGCGCGCTGTCAATTACTTTCACATACGTCATAGAGGGTGCAAATGAGGGCATCAGCATAATTGTTACCATAAAACTATTCAATTACCCAACAACATTACGTTTACTACTGGTTACTT
Source organism: Medauroidea extradentata (assembly GCA_003012365.1). Classification (NCBI taxonomy): domain Eukaryota; kingdom Metazoa; phylum Arthropoda; class Insecta; order Phasmatodea; family Phasmatidae; genus Medauroidea; species Medauroidea extradentata. The sequence goes on from PNEQ01009768.1 coordinate 73,825, forward strand.
TGAAGCACGTTGAACTAAACTTTCAGTAATAACTCATAATATAAGGATTTACGGACTTATGCTTATAAGAACTTATTTTCTTGTTTTTGTTTAAAGAACCCACTCTCCAAGTTTGTAAAAGTATTTCTGAAGCATCCTATATTCATTTCCTTAACGATGTTTTGACCTTACTAATAATGCGTTTTTCGTCACGCACTTTAATGTTTTGTCTCTGATCGTTTCGCAAATACTTTGTACAAATCACAACACATAGACTTACATAGGTTCAAACAGTTTTTTAATTCCATCATATACTCCGACGATTGTTTGCAATTTCATAAGTCCTTAGCGACAGAAACTGACCATTTTGATATGTGTTGATAAGATCCTTCACCAAATATAGTTTAGAACTGGTACTACATGAACAAAGTCTGGAGGAAAATAATTCTCTCAAACAACTGAAAATAAAAATGGCTACGTTAGTGTTGGCTTTGCTTTGTCTAAATCTTCTGCCACAGTTTATTGGCTTCAGGAATTAACTAAACAACCTATTAAAGAGGCAGGGGTGGCCACCATTGGCACTTTGGACAAGTTCAGTATTTATCATTTTTGTTTAGGTCTTAAATATTTAAGAGGGAATAGAAATAATGTTTTCAGTTATAAAGACTGTGTTCAACTGTTTTCAGCTTACATACAACCAATCAGGCTTCCGTCTCTGACCCAGCTGTCCCAGACCTTCGCTAACGTTCCCGCTACAGTAAGTGGCTGGGGACTGGATTCTGACAGTAAGTATGCAAATTTGAAGACTGAAATCATTCTTTCGAAATGTATCTACTTTTGCTCGACATAAATTTTTGGGAACGTGTGAATTTTTTTTTTTTTTTTTTTTTTTTTTTTAGTTTTTCATGATAATTTTCTGCCAGGATTAAAATATTACGTAAAACTACTGCGGGTATTGTGAATAAATAAATTTAAACTGCAATTTGAAATTAGTGGTATTGCTGTGCTATGTAATGGATTTATTTTAATAACTTTTTTATATTTTTTATTTCAAAATTTGTGTTTGACATATAATATTTATTTATTTGTTTACCTCGAAAGTTGATTCCGTTATAGTCCCATCCTACAGCGAAGGAAAGATGCTTGTTTTCCTTCTAATTTGTGTAACACTTAAATCTATACTTGCGTTCCCACGCGTTCAAGTACAGAAGATACTGGCACTAAATACGCACATTTGAAAACTGAAATCATTCTTTCGAAATGTATCTACTTTTGCTTGACATCAGATTTTCGGAACGTGTGGAGAACTAATTTTATTTGGATTTCTGCGGCAACATTCTGCCAAGGATAAACTGACTGCATGTGAATTTTTTGGACTCACTGCATTAGGATGTAGATGCCTGTAAGAGAAAGCTAAAGAGAAAAGAAAGCACAAATGTTTGTCAACATGATAAATACACAAAACAATATTCCATAAAGGGAATCCGGTCAAATGGAAAAGGACAGCCAAATAAAAAAAAATAATAAAAAAACAGATGCCGCCAAAACAGACAGCACAGGTTTGAGACCATCTATCAATAGACAACAAGAATAAAGTAAATGAAAACAGGAAAATAAAATAAAAATACGACACAACGCTTTTTTATGTTTTTTATGTTATTTTGGTTATCTTTGACAGACATCTACATCGCAATGAGTATGACCAACACAGTACATCCAATTGGGCACTCCCATTGCACAACTCGATCAGTGATCATAGGGATAAAATATTACTTAATATCACTGCGAAATTATGAATAAATTAATTTTAACTGCAAATAAAAATTAGGCACATTACTGTCTTATTAAATGAGTTTATTTACATACTATTATATTTCAAAACTTGCATTTGAAGCATGTATTTTTATATCTCCTAAGTGGATCCCTTTTTACATAGTTCCATCCTTCAGTCGAGGGAAGATGCTGGTGTTCCTTGTAATTTTGTGAAACACGTTTTAATTTATACTTACGTTTCCAGCACGTTCGCATACAGAATATGATGGAAAAATGGTCAGGTCCTCTCGAAGTCGCTAGCTTTTAGTCGTTATTTTGTTGACAGCAATCGCCCTGTTTTCACTGTTATTGTTTTATCATCTACAATTATATTTTTGCACTTTCATACCTATTCATACTTATTCGATACAAATTTATTCAGTGATAACTATTATCGCTGAATAAATTATTACTGTTATTAAGAGTTTTATTTTTTTTAACGTTTGTTTACGTCTTACAGTAATTTACTTATTTTTTCGGTACATTTTTTTGTTTGTATACTTGGCATAAAGTTTAAACGTCTTTCAGTATTTTGTTGCTTTATTTCAGTTAAACAAAACATTTTCCTCATTGATGCATTTAAAATGCCAACTGTACAAAAATTGTCACTATTTGTATTTTTTATTCGTTACCTCACAATGCCTCAGGGGCATAGAAGCTCAAATTCCTAAGGGTGGGAAATGTAATAATCACTGTTCTAATGTTCATCTTTAAGAACGTGCCGTGGTGACCATCTTGAATTAATTGAGGTTTTCCTTTTATAAAATAACTTTAAATGATATATTATATCTCTAAAATAAATAAATTGTAAAATAATTTTATGTGGACAGATTGTTTAAGGTTTGTCCCTGCTTCAAGGATCCATTAAGGGGAGATACACCCTTGCCTCCCACAGTTGTTACGCCCCTGCAATACTTACACACGTTTATTTGTGTTTATAATCGTCAATCACAAAGTCACAGGACGTTCAAGAACAGTGTGTTGTGTGTGGCAGCTGCGGAGTCTGTGAGCCCCGTGCTGCGCTACATCAGCCAACCCGTGCTCAGTAACGCCATGTGCACGCTGCGGTACTTCGGCGTCATTACAGACTCGCATCTCTGCACGTCCGGCCAAGACGGCAAGAGCACCTGCTCGGTGAGTGAGCCAGTCAGCGATGTGTGGGCGAGCGTGTGTGTGAGTCAGTGAGTGGGTGGGTGATTGGTGAGTCGTTGAGTGGGTGGGGGGTTGGTGAGTCAGTGATTGGGTGGGTGGGTGGTGAATCAGTGATTGGGTGGGTGGTTGATGAGTCAGTGATTGGGTGGGTGGATGGTTAGTCGTTGAGTGGGTGGGAGGTTGGTGAGTCAGTGATTGGGTGGGTGGTGAGTCAGTGAGTGGGTGGGGGGTTGGTGAGTCAGTGAGAAATTTGGGTGGATGAATGGGTAGACGTCAGAGGGTTGAAGGATAATTGCCGAGTGAATAAGTGTGTGTGTAGGCGCCTGGGTGGGTGGTTTGATATTTGGGTGCATGGGAGGTATATGGATGGGCTAATGAGCGAATGAAATGAGTGAGTTTATGAGTGGACGAGTGGGTGGTGAGTTAATGTTGACTTGGTTAATTTGTAAGTGAAATGGTGGATGTGTTGATGGTAGTGCGATGGAGTGGGTGGAAGTACGAGTGGATGGGTGGTTTGGTGAGTGAGTGGGATGGGTAGTTGGGCGAATGACAGTTTTGTCTGGCATCTCGGCAAGTATGCCCGCACATAACAGTAAACGAACATAGCAAAAAAAAGTATCTACTGCATTTAGACACCGTTACCCTGACCGTGCCAATACGAAGTCTCCACGGAGAAAATATAAAGACACAAGATCAGCACGGAGGCACATTTCTCGACGTATTTTGGAGATTTTGGCTCATCTTTACTTCCAGGATATTTTTGAAACTCGTCACCTTACTAGGTCGGCTATGTTCCGGGCTATATTTATTTACTTCTACATATACATATTGTTTGACTCGTATAAAATATATACACCGTATTCAGTTTCCCTTATGATCTTAATGGTTAAAATTGTATAGTATTACAAACGTGATCTAGTACTTTTCGATGTACGATTCAGTAGATGCCTGAAGGAATTAATTTTGTTTTCCTTTCCAAGACCTGTGAGATATGTGTCGTCTGTCGAATAATTTTTCGTATTTTTTTTTATGGTTATCTTTTTAGTACGCAATCACCGTTATAAATAACCACAGAAAAACTTGTTTTTGCATTAACTTTACTTGCGATTCCACGGGTACAAGGTTGACGCGATAAATTCTGCGATGACGATAAGATCGTGACGGTCAGACAGAGACCTTGAAACATAAGCCTACTGATGTGAAGTCGACGACTGTGGAAAATCGGACAAAGGAAAATAACTTATATCCACAGAACTAAAAGATAATCATCACGAATAAGCAGTGTTACTAAGGCCTACACTTGTTAATTTTTAATTGTTGGCATGCACCTGCAGTGTTTTCTTAGTTATTACTGGATGTGAACATCCCCTGTTAATAACAATTATGAGATTTTTCAAATGACGGCTTGTGAACCTAATCGAAGTGAATTGACACAAAAAGCAAGTGTGTCATCCAATTTGCTTGTTTTTTTTTTTTTTTACGTGCCTTCAGTGCATAAAAAAATAACATCACTCCTAGACTTTTAGTAAGTAATTACTATTTTGTCCGGTACTACCCCAGCTGTAATGGGGGGTTGTGCGTTGGGTGTCCGGACATAACCTAAATTGTAATTAATTTGAAAGAAAATAAAATTTGTGTAAAGTGAAGCTCGTTTAAAGTATTTGGCTCATTTGTCCAGTGTTTAGAATTTAATGTATCACTAACAATTTTTGTGAACAAAGGTGCACCAGCAATGGAGCTTTGAACCCTATGCACACACCTAAAACCCAAGCCACTGAACCATGTGATAAGATTTGTAAGATACACGTATTAAAATTTCAACATTTCCTGAAGCAGTATATTTAATACTAGAATCCTAAAACTGCTTAAATAGCGCCAATTTACATCTCAAAATCCAAATTTACCCGTGGGATCACTCCCAAACCCCTGCTTTAAAGGCGTTCATGTGAAAAACTTAATTTTTAGCTATTTTTAAAAGCACAGCATAGGTAGTTGCTGATTATTTTAAAATTAATGCCAGTGCCAATTATTCTTATTTCAGTAAGCATGTTTGTTTTTGTTGGATTTCATGCAGTCATAACATGCATGTTTTGATTCCGAAATTTCGTTTTAGAACCCTACGCATGCAAAAAAGTCTCCGTTGGAGGATAATGTAACACCTTATTTTTTCTATGATGTACTGTAGTTGATAGTAACATCTATGGAAGTAACACTATTTCTTACAGACATAAAATCATAAATTATTCACACTTGTACGGCCTTGATAGAAGTAATAGTATAAACACAGTGACAAAAAAACTATATTTTTTGTGTACTGTGATGAAAATACTATGATGAACTAAGTATGTGGTTATAGACTGTGTCATATATATATTGTTATGGTGTTTAAGGTTAAGGGTAGTGTAGGTGTGTGTTGAGAGTGACGCCTGAATATCCACATTAACAGAACACACAAGACAATGGAAACATAATTATGATTTCAAAATTATGTAATTTACTATTAGAAAAAAAAAGGTTTGCAAACATGTGAGGAAACTGACTGAAATCTAAAATTAAAACATACCATTCAAAGCAGGGGCGTCATTTGGGGCTACAGGGGGGGGGGGGCAAATGCCCCCCCCTGGATTTGGAATTTTATGCGTATAAATATATTTTTTGTATTTTTAAATGTAAATAATGCTAACTTAAGGACATAAAACTGAAGTTTTACTATAAAAGTATCTAATTTATAAATGCTTAATTAATAAAAAAGATGCAACAAGGTCACTGTCGTCAGAAAACAAAATCTTGCCCCCCTCCCCCTGGAAAAACCTGAAATGACGCCCCTGATTCAAAGTCAAACAGTCCTGATATTCGTGTTCCAAAGTTAAACTGATGAATTGCAAATAAATAGTAGTACTCCAAATAATTCAAAATTATCCTCAAGGTTCAAAGAATAATTCAAATGAATGTCTATAATAATTACTCGGCTGCTCAATTACATGGACTAATTTTCCCGGGACTTCTGAGTAAATGTATCTAATTATCCTTTGAAAACGTCCAAATCCCAAAAATAAATAATTTAAGTTCTGAAAAAGTTCAACTTAATCATCATTAAAACACTTACAATCCATTGAAAATAGTTTGACATCAAATGATTTGCAGCAACATACGAAAATTAGGGTGACAAAGTAAAGTTATGATTTTTTCACTTAGCTGGCCAAAATGGCTTATATCGGCGTCCTCTTCTGTCTTGAAGTTCACTATTAAATTTCTATCTGTGGTTTCTACCGCTCGACCCTCTTCTTACATGGTCGGCGAACCTAAAATGTTTACTATATCGATACCCTCATGTGAAAACCTCGTTACTCAAAAATAAGTTTTTTTTTACAGGAGAGTTTTACGCTTGTTACAATCCAACAATGGATTTGCGAGAGTTCGGATTTTTGCTTTTAAAATTTTGAATAACATAACTGGAGATGCGTGCTTTTCGCAGTTGATAAGAAATTTTTTTCGGGGTATAATGTAAATATAAAACGAAAATCTAAAAAAAAAAAAAAAAAAAATCGGAGTTACGAGGTTTTTGTCATGAGGGTATCGATATTTTGGTGTCACTATCTCAGAGCCTGTCCTTAGGATGGGTCCAACTTAACACGATTTTCTTAGGGCGTAAAATAATAAGTTACCATTCGTTTAAAGAAGCCACCAAAAAGTCCATGTAGCAGACATGAAATTAAGGACTACAAAGTCCTACTCTCCAATCCTCAATTAAAATAGCGAAAACGTGTTATGAATTACAAGTAAACAAAAGTATAGTGAAATTATTACTCAAATATTAATAAAATAACAATCAGCAATTAAAGTATTACATCAACTGTAATTACAATCCTGGATAAAACCACTTAATATTAATTAGTGACTCGTTCTCGGCATAGAATCGCCATGTCGTCATATTAATTAAATTACATCAGGGCTTTTAAAAATAAGGTAAAATATTACAAATACTCATAAAACACATAATTTAACATAAAACTACGTTCTTAGTGGTTAAAATATATTTCTGTTACTTTTAAAACATGTTAAATTTATCGTCAATGCATTTAATATAAAGTTCATACTGCATATGTCACAACACCCCTTAAAATTAAACACAGCTGTAGCCCTGGTTTCGGCGACACTAGACGCTTACAAAAACTCACGAGCCAGTGTAGGATAGTGTTTCTCGGTCACGTGGCCAGGATTTTTTTAGCACCAGGGTGTTGATAAGCGCCTGTAATGCTTTTCTTATTTTAACATGAAGGGAATACAAAAGAAAAAAAAGCCTACATATTTCCTATGTTAGACATTTTACTAGGTACATTATACGTTCGCAGTACATATTTCACACGTTAAAATAAATCGAAAACGATAATTAATTTTGTACCTAAATGTTGGCGAAACTGGTGAGTTGGTAATAAATTGCATTTGTTTATTTTTCGGGAGATTTTTTTTGTTATTAAAAGCAAATAATAACCTTTTAAAGCAAATTTATTGTGACTTTATTTCAAGTTTGGGATTGTTAGTGGGGCTATTTCAAATAAATGAAAAAAATAATAATACGTTAAACATCTATGGCTATCATACTAGATGTTAGTAAGTAATGGAATAGAATTATTTATATTTAACATTATTTTAGCATGTATCGCGCGGCTGACAAACCAAAAAGTTCGCAATTACGTTGATATTCAAGCCGCGTCGCTCACTTCGTCTGTCGTGCTATTGCGACTCCAGCACGAGTGGTGTAAATACCAAGTCACGTGGTTCTTGCAGGGCGACAGCGGTGGCGCACTGTCCATCCTCGAGTCTGACGGCCTGAGGACACAGATAGGAGTCGTCTCGTTCGGCCTGAGGCAAGGCTGCGAGCTGGGCTGGCCTGCAGCATTCGCCCGTGTCACCAGCTTCGTCGACTGGATCTCCAGCGTCACCGGCATCCCTGTCAGGAGCGAGTTCAGCCGCTGAGGCGGGGACGTTCCGTCCCGAATGTACTCCAGAATAAAAGTTACTTGCAACTACTCCATGTGTTGTTTCCCTGGTGGCTGACACCGTTCTACACCTCGTTCTTCCGTGTAACTTCAGCAAATTTAGACAGTAATGTTGGCACTTTCAAAGTAAAGGTTCGACGTGAAACCTCACTGTAAAAAAACTTCCTTAAATGTTTAGGAAGTTATTATCCTAGACGCAGTATGGGACAGTTACCATACTTCTGTCTTGTAAATACGCAATCTTTTATAAATCGATGGTGCAGATGCAAAACCTCGTATGTCAATTTTTGGCAGTATTTACATTTTTATACATTGTTCCTCGACAATAACAAGAATTTCCAATAAATTAGTTTTTTTTTCCAAAGCACATTTTATTGTATTGATGCAAAATAAAGGGCTGTAAAATTCCTTCCACACCAGTAAGATTTCATCTCCAGTTTATTCGGCCATCTGAGCTCTTTCCAATTGGGACATACGAGGTTTTGCATTTTCACCATCGAAATGTTACAATACAAGTGAGGTGACTTTAGTATGCATTTTGGCTATTTTATAATTAGGTTTAGGAGTGTTGCAATGGATGTCTGGGAAACTATTCTACCATACATACTTTCTTAGCGTTCCTATACGCACGTCTGGTAGATTTACAAACTATTTTTAGAGTGTTTGTCTACGGGTTTTGTCTCAACGGTATACCTTACTTACTTTATGGACTCAACGACAGTCAACAATGTTGGCAGTGTTCAAAATTATATAAGGGTTTGAAGTGAAACCATCTTTGTTTAAGGTCGACATCTTAGGTTCTAAAATCAATAGAGGTGTTAATTCCACCGTATGTGTTGCAATTTTGTCTTCCAGTGAAACAGACATTACATAAGGTGAATCGCAATTGCCCAAATATCTGACAAAAATTACTTCACAGAAAATATATACTGTGGCAATCAAAAAAGGTTTTGCTAGTATAGTCCCTGCCAAATACTGTTTGTGCTCACCGCCAAAACATTTTGCTGTCATCACAAAAAAAAAATGGTTTTGTGGGTGCCATAATATTATTTGGCAGGGACCATTTACTGCAACATGTTTCTTTCAGTGTGAGGTTATATGAAACAAAGTGTAACAACACCAATCCATATCTTCTCATGACTCGTGTATGAGGACGCCAGATTTTCTCGAAAAACACACGGGCAAGCTATATTTCAATACTCTACTTTGTTCATTTGCAGATCTCCTTTTATCAGTTGTTTGAAAGGTTCTTAAACTTGATGCCAAGTATTTTGACTAATATCGTATACATTGCGTGATTGCAGTATTACCGTATACTTGAAAACCAAGTAAGACAAAAAACTAGTCAAGATTAGCAAAAGGGAAAACACATATATAGATGTATAAAATGAATTTGTGTGTCTGCTTGTCTGTAACTAATGCGTTCTGTTACCATTCATTTGTTTGTAATGAAACTTTGGTGAGTTGTGCGTATACCCGTGAAGATTTTTGTGTAAAAAAAATATATATCTCGGGATGGGACGAAAGAAGAGGGTCACAATGAAGTACGCAAACTTGAATAGGCATTGCAACGTATGCCAAGGCAGCTAGCACAAAATAAAAATACATAACAAATCCCTCAATCAGTTAAAACGCAAATAAACAGGAATAATTTAAAACTGCGGAAGACCCAAGAAGAGCATCCGCTTCCGTCGTCAGAAAACTGAAATTGAAAAATTGGGGAAATCAGGAAGGACGTGAAGACTTTTCTTTGGTTACTGACCACGTGTTTATGTGAGGAGAGGTGTTGCATTTAACTGTGTGGTGCCCGCAGCTGTCCGCCACCAGGTAGGTCAGGGCTTGATTGTATTTGTCTTCGTGTCTCCCGAAGAGTTGTCTGGCAAGCTAGTTCTCCTCTAACTGATACCGTACGGTATACCAGAAGTAACGTACACATCTTAAGCCCAGTTTACACCGAAAAAGTAACAGTAATAATGTTAATTACAAAATATTAGCTACACAACAAATTCTTAAGCTATGGGACACTATTTAACAGCAATGTTAATAGCGAATGTGCTATTAACATTTCTGAAAACACCAATGTTACTAACAAAGTTGTATCAATGATGAACGGATGTTAATAGCAATGTTGATGACAAAAATACCTACAACACTGCTGATAACATTGCTAGTAATATTTGTTACCAACATCATTTGATCTAGACAGCCTTAGAATAGGTCGGGAAAATAATGTTAACAGCAGTGTTTTCAACAAAATGTTAGTAACAAATGTTATCAACATTTTTTTATAAATATTAACATAGTTAATGACAGAATGTTGGAAACAATGCTGATAACTTGATGGTATTTGAAGTATCTTTACAACATAGTTAGTAACTTTGTTGAAAAAATGTGTTATTAGCAATGTTATCGTTGGTGTAAACTAGGCTTTACGCTGGAAGGTGTGTCAAGTCGCACCAGTTGTTTCACAGTACCAGTCCGTAGCTGTCCGACCATTTATAGCATAAAGCCGACGAGGGTACAGTGGGAGCTCAATACAAAGTTCTCATCCTTTCCCCATGGAATAAGATTATATATTTAATATTAACTTTAAAATTGTCAATAAAAGTTTCTGTATACATAAAACTGTGTAAAATTAAGTTCAGTTTTTAATAGAAGTTATGGTGGTGGGTTGAAAACTTTTATTTTGGGACTAAGTATCCTAAAAACGTATTTATCGGAATTTTCAGAGTTTTTGTAAACACCTGTTAATACGCACCTCATCACCTCGTTATTATGACTGCAAAAAATTTAGGTCCTTTCGGGTTTGTATTGAGAGGTTCGACTGTTGTTGAATACCTCCACCAGAAAGATTCCTTCTTTCCAATCGCCGTGGATGGTAGTGGAAACCATCTCCACCGTCAACATTCCAAAGTGAGTTAGGGACCACCTTTACGTGGCAGAGGCTTTTCCAACATCTACAAAACCACGTCGTGGCGAGTCCTGTTAAGGCGATGATGAACAGTTTTTACTTTTTTACATTGACGCCAAAATCTGAAAACTTTTTTACGAAGTGTTTTAAAAACATTCAAGTCAAATATCAATCACACAATTCAATGTAGGCGTTTTACAAAGTAACGCACCTCAATTACCCATATTCACTAGAACACACTTTGTGACGTTGTTGGCTCCAGACCATCGAATCTTTGTGTGCTCGTCTTACAGTATAATGGGAATTTTACAGTTGATCTTACATCGTTGGTAGGAACCTGAAAAATTCGTGTGTTCTCTTCGGAAAAAGCTAGAATCGAAACAACTCTAAGTTCTGTCGTTGTCGCCATTGGGCATCGACTTATTTGACACTTCGTCGCGAAAATATTTTCGGCCCACTTTGTTCCAGCGTCTCACGTGAACATCGGCAGCTATGCTTCTAGATTACTGGCAGCGTGTCTTTGTTCAGACACGTCTCTCATTTAACTGCAACGATTAGAATAAAATTACTGTGACTCCACACGTCTTTAACGTGCCAAGACAACTGAGTGTAAAATCATCCAATCACAGTCCATGTAGCAAAACTGCAGGTGTGCGCTAGACGCACTGGAACCAAATGTTGCAAAAATCTTTTCGCCATAAAATCGTGGCTCTACATGGCAGACGCTGAGCCAATAGTAAATTAGCAAATGAATGTGTGTCCAATTATGTGGCATTTCTGTGTCCGGGAAAGCCAATGAGCAGATGCTGTTTGCTTCAGTAAACATATATTCTTGGAGGCTAGCCTACAACCTGCGAACCCGCGAATTTTTCAGTTCTCTAATAATTGGCGAAAAAAAGTATTTAAGGTGCTCGCCACAAACTGTCGACTAACGGCACAAGTCATACGAGTAGAGGCAATGCTTTTGGTGGAAATAATTATGTAACTTTTTTTGTCACTTCCTCACATGCACATCTGCAGCTCTGCTTCATTGTCAATGATTGGCGGTTTTTAACTCTCAACAGTTTTGGGATCTACCCGCAAATCTCAGACTGTAGTGTCGCAGTGACGTTATTCTAATTGGCTCAGTCAAATGAGTGATGTCTCTACTCGAATGCACGCTGCCAATATCTCCTAGGAAAGTTATTGAGAGAGTGGCGCAGCGGGCGTGAAATGGCATCTACTGCACAGCTACCCGCCCCACATTCCCCCTCCCAGACAGTAAGTGGGGAAATTACGGAACCCTGAGTGTGCCATTAGCAGCTACAACCAATCAGCAGATGCGCACACCTCCGCTGGTTAGGGACAGGAGGAGTAAATTTCCCCTCCCCGCGTGCCAAGACCTTTCCTAGCTCGCGTGACAAGTACCAGAGCTACAGATGTGAACGTGAGGCATTTAAACACTATGTTGCATTATTCTTTTCACCAAAAAACCATTGTCTCTACATATGAGTGCACAGTTACAAGGAGTCCATTCTTCAGCCAGATAATAACGTAGTATTGGCAGGCCCGTACACATAAGGGTAAAACATTAATTTACGAAAAATTCCTTATATTAGTCCTACAATATTTTATCATAAGTTTTATGTCCGTAAAATAGGTTGATAGAACACAAAAATAAGCCCAACTGATGTGGCGTGTTATTCTAATGACAGAGGACCAACAGAGTTTTGTACTCTGAATATCGAAGCTAAAAATTCTGTGGGAAATGGTTGATGAGTGGAGTTGGTATAATTTTCGTTGTAACCATTAAGGACACCATCTGTGTGGTGAGATATTTGCTCTTCGTCGACCGTCCAAATGCTAACATCACATGAAGGGAATTTTTGGGATTACTTACCAGAGGTGTAGTTAAGAGATGGATGGTTACTTCCCCACCCCCTTTTACCCCTTCATTTTTCCAACTAAATTCCAACTCGCAGATGATAAAATACTCAAAATGTGGGAAGTATTTTACTAATGTTAAAGGTTCTGGGGGGAATGCGTACTGACACTGCATACTTCTTCTATATTGTATTTGTTCACGTTTGAAAATTTAAATACAGCAGTGCTGTTTTGTAGGTCGAGAAATAAATATGCACTTTTTTTCTTTACCATTCTTTTATAATTAGATCTAAATTAATTACAGCCTAACACCAAAACAAAAAAATAACTTTATCTTCTCGTTTGTCACTGATCGTGTTTTATATTATGCAGCCGATATCCGTTGAGATTTTATATTAATATGATTTTAATGAATTTTTTAAACCTTAAAACTTCTCTCCCCAACAATTTGTGTTATGAATATACAATGTTCTTGAATTGAAAGGGTTTAAATGTCAGGGGAAAATAGCGAGTTGTGTAGATTTTGCTTTGGAATAATCTTAAATTGAGTATATAGTAAACAGTTGTTTCTTCTCACCTTTGCTAAAATAATTTGCGTTGCAATCCCGTACAAGGAAAAGTGTGCAAGTCATAATTGAGTAATGTACCAGTGTATTGTGTTTACAATAATACATTCTTCTAGTGTCCAGTAAAAATTTATGTTTACCTTTGTTGAAGATTTACAAATGTTTAATTATTAAACTAAAATATTCGAACAAGCATCATTGTATACTCGACAAACGCAATACTAATTAATAACTACAAAAAACTGTGCGATGTCACAGGCAAAATACATGCACCAAAATGCAACATGACTGTACAGTTATAACCCATATATAAGAAATAAATTTTAAACATGTATTGTTAAACATAATGACTTCATGTTTTGTTACGTAGTGCACTCTCAACTTACGATAAATAGATCTTCATTTTTGCCCAAACAGCAAAGGGGTGAGATTTATTCTATAGCTTTTGTGTCAATCCTGTTCACTGCGTGTGGACTTCCCTTATCTAACGTATGAAAAAGAGATGGACTTATCAAACTAATGCATATAAATCATATATGGGGGAAATCGATCAATTACCTCATTTTCTATGAGTCGCCAAACTTGCTTAAATATAGCACTTCTTATCAACTAAATTTTCATATTTAAACAATCTTAACGAAATATTTAAACACGCATTATTAATTACATATTTTATTAATGGCATGCGAAAACTTCATTGTTCTGCCTAAACTACTTTCAGCTATATTTTTTACAGCGTTACCCTTTAAAACAGCTCGACATGTTGCCCTTTATTTCCGTCTTAATGTTCTCTGTCAGACGTGATGATGTGTAACCACGATATGTTACGGGGTCGGCATGGCTAGTCCCTGATGGGTATGCTGGTGACTGCCGACACCCAGTCCATGTAGCTGGTGAGGCGAGTGTATGCTGCAGGCCAGCCTATCTCGCAGCTCAGAGCCAGACCAAAAGACACGATGCCAATCTGCGTGCGGACGCCGTCCTCCTCCTCTACCACCAGAGGCCCGCCACTGTCACCCTGTAAATATCAAGAAGTACATCAACTGTCCGAATGTTCAACTGATCGAAACTTTTTCAGGACGCAATGGATAGAGCACTCGCCCCCCACCATGGCGATCCTGATTCCTGGCGGGGCCAGTCTCCGGTTTTTCGCATGTGAAAATCTTGCAGGACGATGCTGCTGGTCGGCGAGTTTTCTCCAGGATCTCCCACTTCTCCTGCCCGTTCATTCCTATGTTGCTCCATACTCACATCATGTCACCACTCATCAGTGCCAAAGACCTATATGTTAAGTTCTGACCCAAAATCTCTTCATTCACTTCTTTTAACAAAACGGACCGTATGTTTCCAGCCAATATGAAATACGGATATCTCGTAATATCTTCCAAAGTAGCAAGTTCTTAAGACGAATGCTCAACTGCCCTACTATTTAGGTCAGACGATCCATCAGGTAGGAGAACTATGTATCCATTGTCCTAACGTTGAAATTTAGGTTAGGTTAGCTTTTCAATCTTCGGACAGTTATAACATTCGGTCAGTTGATATTATTTGTGGTTACCACAGACATGAAGCGTAATTGTTCTGAACATTTGAAAACTGCCATATAAGTGCTTAATATTATTCGTTGGTTAGGATTTTAAATCTACATTCATCATTCCCTCTTTCTTTTTCATTGATGGTTCAAGAAAGAAAGCCTTTCTTCTCCCTTGCCGGTCAAAGCAGAGCAACAGTAAAAAGTTAGGACAGCTAAACATTCGGACAGTTTACCGATACAGCGGCCTAGCATCAACAACGCGCCCAAGCATAAACCAACAATAACAATAATTATAACATATTTAATAATGTAGCGAAGTCAATGGCACTTGACGTATGATATAATGACCACTGGCATTACTTCTTTGAAGTTACATGCCCTGACAACAAAATTGGCCGATGGAACTGCTATCACGAAGCATTTGTGAGGATTTAAAAAAAATTTACTCACACTCATTGAACGTCCCCTGGACAACACGTGTTTTAGGTCGTATCATAACCAGTAAGGGATATAGTGGAATAAAAGCTTTACTTAATATCTTGAGGTACTTACATGACCTAGCAGTAGTTGTCTTGAGATAAACAATGTTGAGTGATGAAATTTTTCGTTGTTGTGACATAACTATTGAATAGTTAATTTATAGTTTGCAAGGTAAAATCGTTCCAAATTTGATTCCACATTCTTAAAACATTACGAGTACTCAGCTCATTAATGATCATAAGGAAGATCACATTAACTTCGTTATCTAGTGCATGATCGTAGACGCGTTGCATGTGAGGCAATATGAAGCCAGTGCCTTACACTGAGTATTCAATGCACAATGCAACAAGTATCTGCTCAGAGATTGAAGATATTTGCATCATTGTAAGCCCGGAATGTCCCCAACTGGTTCTCAGATGTAACCCCACTGCACGTAAAGTGTGCACCTAAACATTTCTCGATGTCTACAGAGTTGACCTCTCAAATTAGTTAATGGCCTTGTGTGGGGTTGCCATTAAGAATTTTTGATTTAGGAAACTAAATTTGAAATATATATATATATATATATATATATATATATATATAATTCTAAGAATTTGAAATTTGAAATGCACACTTCAGTTTACAACTTACAATGTGTTGTTTAAATTGAATGTGCGTTGTTTCACAAATTTTAAAAATAAAATACACAACGTGCACTAATAACTTTAAGGTCATAACTGCATGTCAACCACTAACTACCATCGTATTGAATTTTATGTTTGCAAATCTAACATTATTTCCACACATTTAATTATCATAGCGCTTTAATATTTTACAAAGCCTTTGACTTATACTACGAATTTAACATATGCGTTACCAAATGAGTCCTAGAAGAAAAACGTTTATTTAGGCATATGATATTTTAAAAATTACTAACGTCCGAGTTATTGGTCTCATGTGATGGGTTTAAGAGTTTATCGCAAAACAATGTATTTTACCGTAGAGCCACGTAATATTTTATAAGTATGCGTTCCTAATCAACCAAAATAAGAGAAAATACAGAAATTCCGAAATGGCTTCTGATGTGCTAACCTAACCACTTAAGTGTTTTCAAGAATTCTTAACACAACAGAACGCAAAAATAATAAATTTACGAAAAGAAAATTATGAAATACATGTACAGAACGCACTGTCATTTTCGATCAGCGCAATCACGTGCACACACAAATACAAGCTTATATGAGCACGTTTACCAAATTAATAACGAAAAAAAAAATATTTAAATATACCTTTTCACCACTTTTAAAAACAGACGTAGTATAGTTAGAGATAAAAAATATTGTATGGATCCAAAGTGAACGTCTGAGAACAATATATTTCTTATTGGTATTGATAAGGACAAACAGTTCAGACATTTGGAGAAACTATGAGCCAATAGGAGAAATTTTGCGTCATCAGCCTAATTTTATTCCATATTGATGGTTTGACGATCTCACTCCACTACTGACCACTTTTGATTTCTTTACGAATTAATTTAATAATCGTGAAGTATACTGTAAAAACCTTAGTTTAAAAAAAATTTTCAGTTTATTTTTATGTTAGCTTGCGGTGAATAAATCTTGCCTCGCAGCAAAGAATATTTTGAGGAACATGTTTTTTTTTTAATATATATAAATTTTCCTTCATCATAAATATCTTGTGTTGAAAATACAACTTGGTTCAAATTAAATATTCCTGATAAACTATCTTATTAGTGACACAATTTTTGTTACCATTATTGTAACCATAGAACCAAAAAGTTTTTTTTTTTTTTTGCTGCAAAGAGTGGCTCGTATTGAAATATTTTTGCACCAACAAATTTTTTGTTGTGGCAAAGTGCAAAGTGCTTTTAGAATGTGTTCGTCATGATTACAGTCCACACAGCAATTTAATAAGAGAAAACGCGAGACTGGAAGTTGCCTTAAGCTGTTTGCAAAGTTACTTTTTAATGGCCGTTGTCATTTTGCCTTGAAGAGTGTGAAATACGCAGTGTTGCCAAGTACTCACGCTGCAAGTATTCCTGCCACCCTCGCCGGACGTGCAGACGTTGGAGCTGGCCACGGCGCCGAAGAACAGCAGGTTGCAGAGGAAGTTGTTCATGACCGGCTGAGTTATGTAGTTCAGCACGGGACCGGCCGAGTTGTCGCCTGCCGACACCAATACAAGTTTCCCCTCACTCAGTGTTTATACATTGTGTTGGACTGTTATTGGTACAAACAAAAGGGACTAATGGAGAGCAATGAAATAAGCAAATAACTTCAGTAAACAAAGGTCCGGAAATGGTTTCCCCGATGCGGCACTTCGCTATTGAGAGCATGAAAACGTACCACAGTCCCTGAGAATCCAAACGGCAGATACACTTGACGACAAACACATTACAACAAGTGTTCCAAAGTGTTACGAGTGTTTCGAACCTTCAACAACAAGTGTATTGGTCGTGGTTTGCCAATAGCATGGCTTCCTAGATCTCCCGACTTGAAAACACGTTGGAATTTTTTTTTTTTTTTTTAAGCTTTAGTGTATTTTCTTAATAGTGTCCATTAACTTTGGGAACATATTGTGGGTGGTTATCAACTTATTTGGCACACGTCTAGGATTTTATTGATCGTGTACGGGCATCGATGAGGAGATGTCCTGAAGCCTGCCTTCACATGAACAGTGGTGTTGTGAAACGTTTGAATGTGTTTGTCCTCAAGTGCACATCTGCAGTTTGGATCCTCGGCGACTCTGTCATAAGGTGTTCATATATCCAGTCCTAATAATTCATATCGGGGTAACTATTGGCTTACGGACCTATGTTTACTACGATAATTTGCTTGTTTCGATGTAACCTACTCGCCTTTTTTTCGTTTGTACCTATAATAGTCAAACATCTCGTAGATGGGTCACAAGTGTTTTAAATGTGGTTGTGTTGCCTACATATAAGCCCTGGCGTGCGCAAAGATAGAGATGAACTGAACCGTTATTGTGGACATACAGTAAGCTATTGCGAGCTAATGTTATACCTTGCTGCAGAAAAATACCACGATAAAAAAAGCAAATATGTGAAAGCCAGTTTTAGTTGTTATCAACATAACGACATTCATTAGTTCGGGAATGGAATATAGTTGTATGAAGAAAGAAAGAACAAAATAAAATAAAATTAGGTGTATGAAAATTGCGACAAAAATGGGAGAGGACAACGATGGCTACACAAACGACAAACAAACAGGATTTGACAACATGCGCTCTCATTAGAGTATGTGCACAAAAACGAATATGTTTGTAACATTGACCCACTGTAGAAAACGTTCAAAGATTACACAGATAGATACATACATGACAAAGAAAGTTCCTATATGACTGTTGTTTAGTATTGCTTGAGTTGCCATGGTGTTGGCACAGTATGTGGAAGAAACATTTCTTGTTAGCCTAACTATGCATGTTTGTTTGGCTTGTGCGGGGCGAGGTTGCTGGCCAGTTCGGCATCTCCAACCCCTCTGGGAGTGAGGAGGTGGACTCTGCTGGACAAGAGGTTGGAGTCAGTGAGTAGTGTGACGTAGCAGCTGCAGTACAGAGCTGTGAACTTCTACAAAGTGATTTTTCATTTTGTTAAAGTATATCAATGTTTGATAAACAACAACTGTCGTTACCTAAATTGAACATATGACAAACAGAGACCCGGAAATTTCGACAACCTGCTGCCTGTTTGTTCTCAGATACTGTTTGTTGACTGCTGCTCCTATGACTGACCAGTTTTAAATTTTTTAACGCAGCACGGGAGTATTTGAATGATCCCACACAATATTGTCCATTTGTTCAGTATTCGTAAGAAAGATTTTCATTACAAATGACCCAATCCAGAAAGTACACTGTAAAAAAACTTCCTAAAATGTTTAGGTAGTAATTAACCTATACGCAGTATGGGACAGTTACCATACTTCCTCCTTGTAAATATACAAACCTGTACACTTGTTACAATACAAGTCTAGAAAATTTAGTATACATTTGACTGCTTAATAAAAATGTTTAGGTGTGCTACCATGGATGTCTGGGAAACAATTCTATTATACCTACACTATTAGCACTCCTATACGCACGTGTGGCAAATTTACCAACTATTTTTTAGAGTGTAACCCACGTGTACATGAGTTAAGAACCAAACTTCTGAATTGAATCCTGGAAATTCCCGGATCTATAGTGGTAATGCAGCACGGCTGACTTGCAGTGACGTGGTTAGAAGCAACACGCGCAGTCAGCACGTTTTAGCACGAATATTCCAACTTACGATCAGAGGTGAGACCCCAGCCGCTGACTGTTGCCTGTTCGCCAGCAAACGTCTTGGTTAACTGTGCTTTTGAAGGAAGTCTCACAGGCCGGACGTAGTCTGCAACCAAGTAACAACTCTTTTAACTGTGGTATAGGTCGTTCGAGATAACGTGAGCAGTAAAAATCTAACCCTTGAAAAAAAAAAATCACTAGCCGTTACAGCAAATAATTTATCATTAACAACTGTCATGTGCCTTCGAACTATTCGCAACAGATTCGTATTATAAACCTAACAGTGGTTTTTGGACATACGCCGTTATGTTTATAACAATTTTCTTGGCTTGTGAGTTGCAGGTCCCTATATACCCTGGTGTCTGGGTGGCTGCTTCCTGGTTGGCTGGGCCTGTCGGCCAATCACAGGCCTGCTTGCTCCTGATTGGCCGGGGTGGTTAGCCAATCCTGGCTCTTTCCTGGTGGACCTTCTGATTGGCTGGGTACTTGACCCGCAATGGCGTATGTCCAAAAGAACTGTTATGTTTATAGCAATTGTTATCTTACTCGCTATACGGCTGGCAGCAAACTGCCGAATGCAGTTCTGTTTAATTTCCTATTTAAATGCAACAACACTGAGGTAAAATCTACTGAATTCGACATAATTATGTCTTATGTAGTTAATTTATGTTATTTTACCAAAGTAAATAGGTTCCTAACCGACTGCACAACCTTAAATATTTCCGTCTTCAGCATTTACTCGCGGAAAGATACAATTGGCTGAAATTAGCCATTTAAGTGCTCATTTTATCATGAATCGCATTTACATAGATATATGTTGCTCTATGGGGGCGCGGCTCGCGCAGTGGTTATCGCATCGCACTCTTCTCCCAACAAGGGGATTAGGGCTCGATTCCCGACGGGTCTGAATTTAGATATTGCACGTGGGAATCATGTCGTACAATTTTCTATGTAATCACAGATTTAAAATGTTTCCTCAGAAGTAAAAAAACACGAAAATATAA
The DNA here is from genome assembly GCA_003012365.1 of Medauroidea extradentata. Taxonomy (NCBI): domain Eukaryota; kingdom Metazoa; phylum Arthropoda; class Insecta; order Phasmatodea; family Phasmatidae; genus Medauroidea; species Medauroidea extradentata. The sequence continues at coordinate 94,407 of PNEQ01009768.1, forward strand.
TAATATCAAGCATGGTGGCTAACGCCGAGCCTTAAACCCTGCTGGCCGTATGTACCAATTGATTACTGCGCTAGTGCTGACACGGGACATTATAATGTACACACGTCTGAAGTGAAGTAGCTTTGAGCAAACAGGGGCGTCCAGGAAGTGTCGCAGAGGGATCCGCTCCCTTTTTGATCTTTTGGTGTATAATTTATTGTTATAAAGTTACATATTTTTACTTGGCCACGGTCGTAGAAGTACAGGTCTGGACACTCGTCTATCTACCAATGTATTTTACTTGACCTCCTTGTTGTTTGGCTGTAGTTCATCAAGTTACCGAGAATGTTGTGCGTCTTTGGCGATGCAATCAGGCCGGTCGGACTCAAACTCAGCCCACTTTTTTCCAGTGTTTACATTATAAAGTAAATAAATATTGCTGGAGCCATGCTTTAAGATTGTGGGTTAAGGAAGTATTTTATAAATTGATAAAAAATAGGTTTTGGCAAATTGTTTATCTTTATAATGCATATATAGGAAAAAAAGTGGGAGGGAAGTGGGCAGAGTTTGAGCCCGACCGCCCTGACTGCAGCGCCAAAGAGGCACAACACTCTCGGTAACTTGGTAAACTGCAGCCAAACATCAAGGGGGTCAAGTTACCAGGCGAGTGTCCAGACCTGTTCTTCTACGGCCGTGTTCTGGATTTAGTTTCTTGGATATACTCAATTGCGGTATAAACGTCTGTCAAAGAAAACTAAAGATAACAGAAAAACATAAATAAGCAGAGTAGGCCTATGCTTTAGTCAACAGGATACATACACAACATAAATTTCCATAAATGGATCGGGTCAAATAATAACGTGGACGAACACGTAAGAAACAAAAATTACAATACACAAGAATGACCGAAGACGCCACTAAGGCAGACACACTTGAATGGCAATGGGGCTTGAATGCTGAGTAGATCATGTCGTGTATAAAATATACTTCACAGCGATGTTGAACGAAATGTGAGTGAGCTCTTCTTATAACGCTACAGTTGATTCATTTTAAAATGGCAGCAAAGTTAAGCGTAGTCAATGATTGGCTGACCACCTCACATTACGACTGCGCCATAAAGTAGTCCTTTAAGTTGAGGAACATCTTCAGCTCTTTTGAAATCTATTGATTATTACTTTCAACAAGTTGCTACCTTTTCTTTTAAAGCGCATTCTTTTAGTTATCTCAACTGACCCTCTTTAAAAAAAAAATTGTTGTTAACTGTAGAAGTTTCAAGACTTACGTATGGAATTTTTAAGGGAACAGTGAATTCTATCATAATTATAAACATACCTTTTATATTCAAGATTGTTTCGTAATCGAGGGTTGAAAACATCCTATCGTTGCCTACGAAACATAGCTGCAGGGGCGCACGTAACGCATTCAAGCAATTTGGTGAGAGTGGAAATAATTTTGTCCCAGTTTGTTACACGGCCTTACGTTCACGTCTGCAATTCTAGACAATGATTGGATATTTTAACTCTTGCGTACCTTGAGGATCTACCTGCAAATTGCATATGTGTGGTGCTTAAGTAACATTGTTGTGATAGGCACAGTTAAATGAGAGACGTCACTTTACAAAGAGACGCTGCCAATAACCATGAACAAAAACTGCAGATGTGCACGTAACAAGCTGGGGCAAAATTCTTTTCGAGAAGGTCTGACCTATTACATTCATCGATCTAAAGCATCACTTCAACGAAATGTTTTCCCATATTGTTGGCAAAACCTTCTTAACATGAGTATTTTATATTTATTTATTTTAAGTTCTTATAATATGATTTCTAAACGCCTGTGAATTTTAGTTGAAGTTTTTAATATTCCTATAACATATCCCACGGTCTCTTCAGCTACACTCCTTGAATTCAAGTTCATTAAAAGAACCTTCGATAACACTTCTACTCGAGAGATAGCATCACGCGTGGAACAAGTGGTTGAAGAAACGACCTATCACGACTGATTCACGTGCCAGATAAAAACATGACGCGAACGTCCGTGACTGGCCTCAAAACGCATGGTTAACCTTAGCCCTGATGTGTAACCGGGTTGATTACCTGACTGCGGTTACGTACATATGAAAACAGAAGCGCTTTCTATATCGCTGTTACCATTAAGTTTACTTAAAATTTGGACTTAGATAAATAACCGATAAAATAACTAACACATTGATTACTTCGGAAAACAGCCAAGTATGACACACAAAATGTCTTAACGGTTGTCTATAAAGTTTTTTTTAACTAAAAGAAAATATATCGCTGTAGGTACCATACTTCACTTAAGGTCATGCTCTCCTGCACTCTAAATCAGAATTAGTGAATATTCACTGATTCGCGCTTATAGATGGAGCAGTTTCAACAATTTGAATCAGAGTAAATAGTCACTGTTTAATTAGTGAGTATTCACTAATTTCCTTTAAGAGTGCCAACATCTCGCAAGTGAATCAGTGAATATTCACAGTGCTTCCCAGTTGTTTAAAAGAACAGTTTTCACTTATTGACTCAGTGAAAAATTACTGGAAAATCTGTGGACATTCACTAATAATAACTTGTAGAATGTTGGCACTCATCGAAATTAGTGAATAGTCGCCGATTTCACAGTGGTTTCTCACTGATTCAATTTGTTGAAACTGCTCCATCCATCTGCGTAAATCAGTGAATATTCACTAATTCAGATTTATAGTGTGTTTATAATGTTTTTTGCGATATTTTTTGAAGTTTCTATCTGGCAGTTTTATTCAAAGCGGTATTTACCGTGATTGGCTATTTCTCCAAGACAAGAAAATATACGGTTTCGACTAAAAATTCAAGTAACCATAATTTTGTAAATTGCGTAATTAGCTAAAACCATAATATTTATTGTCTTGAAAAAAATCTGCGGACAAGGAGAAGACCATTTAAAACACAACTGCCGTACAGATTTTTGATTTCCGCTCTCGTTTATGTGTAAAAAATTAATATCGCTAAAAAAAATAGAAACGAAAGCATGGCCTTACGGCCGTGATCCATCAATTTTACTGTTTTCACGATAAGTACTTTTTATTCCTAAACGAGAGCAGATATCAGAAAATGTTTGCATTTTTGTTAAAAAAATAGTATTTACTATGTAGTTTAATTTTTCTAAACAGAAAATTATACAGATTTCTATGATGTACGAAAGAATTGTGCAATGGGAGTGCGTGACTGGATTTAGTTTCTTGGATACGAGATATGTCGCAGTGAAGTATGTCCAAGAAACGAAATACATATACACATTTGGCTAATTAGTTCATTAATGAGAATTTCAATTGCATAATTAGCTATAACCAACATGTAGTCTGTCTTTAAAAAAATTAGTTTACATTGTTTACCCTGATTTTAACAAAACTGTTAATACACTGAAAGAAAAGTATTGTTGTTAAAATAAGGACAACATTCCAATTTGGTTGTATATACTATCTTCATATTTCCTACAAATATTAGGTCTACAGTCTGTTATGTAGAAGGAGCAAAGAGAATATTTATTTCACAGACTTACTGTTATACTCTGTTTCATATAACTTATGGGCAATCATTTTTTTGTATTTTGTGATTTGTTGCATAATGCAAGACGTTTTTAGCTCTAAAATGAACCTGAAATGTCCATTTCAGCATTTGTATTGCAAAGTTTGTCTTGTTTGGTGACACAAATAACAAAATATTACAAATTATTGTCCATACGTGGCTGTCAGATCTATCCAAACTTATGTTAATTGGAGTATACTTCTGCAGACCACAGTTTTGTAGGAACAATCCAGAGAGTACCGACAACCAAACAGTACTATTGTCCCTATTGTAACAGAAGTTTGGTACCTACAACAATACTTTTCTTTCAGTGTAAGTGTGCATGTGCTTGTTTGCACTCACTCGCATACACACTCAGGCGATCAGAAACAGCCGAATTACAAGCACACCACGAAAATTCTGGCGAAAATTGGAGACGAAAATATTTGTGACATAATGTCGTACGAAGACATTTTAGGTGCACAATGTGACAACACTGCTTGGAAAAAGTTTCCTCGTGTACTTTGTATCCAAGTTTTGTTTTATGTATGTTACGCTGGACAAACGCAGAATCGTGCTCGATATTTAAATCTGCGTCCATAATACACGACGGTCATAACAGTATCTGTAAGATAAGTAAGATATTGTACACACATACAAAAAATTAGCACTAATTATTTCTTTCATTTAGGCCCCCCACATGTAATATATCAACGACAGGGTCAATCTTGCCAGAATTTAGCAGTAGAATCACTTGCTATAATTGCAGCCCATAGGCCGACACACTTCATCCTAGCCGCCGCTAAGCTTAAAGTCACTGAAATAGCGAAAATTATTAATAATGAACATGAGTTGTGCGTGTCTAAAACTTTTTAATATTTTTTATGGAGATGTTAATAGCTAAAACTATTTTCATTTGGTCGCGAGAAAAATAACCTTCAAAGATTAGCAGAGGACATTAATCGCCATTTCATTTGTACCTGCAACCACCAAACAGCCTACATACACACAAGCGTGGAAAGTATTATGTAATTTTTTAAACAGTATGTTTCAGCAAATACAACCATTGTAGACGAGCGCCTGTGGCAGCTTGACGAGGGCGATGTCGTTGAGAAGAGTGGAGCGGTTCCAGCCAGGATGAACGTGCACGTCCCCACTGGTCACGTTCACCTGCGTGCTCTCCACCTTCCTGATGTTGTGGGCTCCCAGGACCACCTCTGCCGGAGCCACCAGCCTGAGCAGAATGTACCTGCACCAGTACGTCACTCCGAACCAGAAAGAATCACTGACTCGAGACGACATTCGAAGTGCCGCCTCATCAGCTCTGGGCGGCCAACAATTTCGGAGCTGTGGCCGAAAAGTTGATTCAAGTAATTCCTCGGGCAACCATAGATTATTTTAACATTTACAACTTTTCATGAGTTCGAAATTTAAACTTTAGTCCAGGCGTCTGCACACAAATTCCACTCCACACAGCACCACCATTACACGTAAAAATAAAAACGAAATGCCGTCAGACAGAGACAGGCTTTGAAGAAGGTTAACACACTCGCACATTCTGAACTGTCCGTTGCCCTCTTGAAGTCCTAACACAGACTCCGCGGTAGTTAGGACAGGAGTGTTGCCAATCATCAAATTGTAATGTTCGTGTCAGTGTACGGTAAAAAATTTTAAAGTACGGTGCAAATGTTGCACCTTTGGCGGGCAATTCAAAATGCATTGGCGGGCCAGTGTTTGACCCGCGAGCTAGGGTTGGCCGTCCCAAAGCTAGACAGTGCAATTGTGCAGTCATCGTGTAGGTACTTGTGCAGATTTGACGTAATTTTTCATACTGACTATTTTGTTGTTTGTTTCATTGTTCTTTTTTTCTTTTTTTTCCCCTTCTTACAATATAAATTCCATTCCTGAATTATTTTGTGGTATTGTTATATTTTTATACGACTGCATTCCTTTCCGGAATTTTGTGTATGTTAGATGTTTGCTGAGAACAGCTAATACTGTATTTATTGTGGGTTTTTTTTTTCGATACGGCAACATTTTCTGCAATGGCGTATGAGCAAGAAAAATAGTTCAGTTTATAATTCTAACTCATTGCACGAATCGTTTAAAGATCACTTACGGTTATGGCCGCAGGCACGTCTCGAAAAATGGAAGAATGATTAACGATGGTTCTGCATGGATGGCAAAAGAGTTAAACATCAACGATTTCACAGTGAAGCGGTAGGAGTACAACTTAGCAGAGAGCACTGCCCTTCCATCCCAGACGTATGGTCAAGCTAGGTTAATTTTGGGCACAAAGGGATTGTAATCATGTTTTTTATTCACCACTTATAAATGTTGTATTGAAACCTGTGTAATTCACCATATTGTTTGCCTTAGTAAGTTAAAAGTATCTTGTTTCTAGTGTTGCATGAATTAATTCTCCATCTTATGATCTAAAGTGTCGTACAGTGGACCCTCGATAATACAAACCCTGTTAATAAATAGTTCTCATTAATACAAAGTGATTTTCTGTCCCTTTGAAATATGATGAATCATTAAATGCTCAATAAAAATGTTCCCTTAAAAATAAAACAGAGTCAAATCAAATTCAATGGATAAAAGAAGTCATTGGTGGTAGTAAGAAAGTGTGTATTTTGGGACTAAACTTCCTGAAAATATATTTACAGTACTTCTTAAGTTTTTGTAAACACCTGTGAATACAAACCTATTTATTACAAACTGTGGACATTTAGGTCCATTCAGGTTTGAATTAATGAGTAGGGAAGGTTGATTTTCGCGAAAAGATTTCTGCAAAAACTGGTTTCAGTGTCGTAGTCCCACCTCTGCAGTTCTGCTTCTTTGTTATTGCCAGAGAGTATTTGTGTAAAGACGTTCCTCATTTGACCCCACCAGTCAGAATAAGGTTACCGTTAATAACACACGTCTGTTGTTTGCAGTAAAACGTTAAGGGTGTTCACGTGGCAAAAATTCATAATTTTATATTTGCTTGACATAGTGTTCGTTTTATATACGTTACTTGTGACTACATGTTACACTTGTAAACATTTTTTAGCTTTCATAGTTTTCCCACAGCGGCATGCCAAAGTCATAATTTGCAAGTTACATGAACATAGGTTTAACAAAACCAAGTGACTTACTCGAATGAAATAATTTACACTGAAATTTGATATTATGGGCACTATGCTAAAAAAATTAAAAAACACGCAACAAAGTCATTTTGTCTTTTTAAAAAATTTCCATAAATAAGGTAAATGTTCGTCATTTCCGGATTTTTTAAAAATTGCAAAGGAATTACATTGTGTGTTTTTAAATATTTTAGCATGTAGCCCATATTATGAAATTTCAGTGTAAATTATTTAATTTGAGTAAGTAATTTGGTTTTGGTTAAATGTTCCTGTAACTTGAAAATTTTGACTTTGACATGCCGCTGTGGGAAAACTATGAGAGCTAAAAAATGACTACAAGTGGAAAATGTAGTCACAAGTAACGTATATAAAACGAACACTATGTCAAGCAAATATAAAATTATGAATTTTTGCTACGGAAACGCGCATAAGACACGTTATAGTTAAATTCAGCCAATCACTGACCTTGAAGCAGAGCCGTGGATGTGCACACGAGACATTGAAGCAAATTAGTGCATAAATATTTTCACCAAAAACAGGGATCCCTGATAATGAGGTTAGACTGTATATATTCCTGTAGAGTACTCACGAGTCGACGCAGTGCGCGGCTGTGAGAATCCACTGCTCAGAGATGACGGAGCCACCACAGAAGGACTTGCCGCCCTTCACTGGCAGGAACAATGCCGCCTGGTAAGGGAACGAATGTTCCAGTGCCTCCTGGCCGCCCACTATCCTCTCTCCTCCTACAACCAACACACCCACATCGTCAGAAACTCTCTTATACCTACCCCATTTTGTTAATACTTGAAGGGGAATAGGGTTAATATGTCGGGAGAGGGGGGTTGGGTCTTAAGTAGTATAGTTCCTTGGTGAGTGTGATGCTTTTCGGATGGTGACCATCATGTTTGAAAATGTTTGGGAAATTTTGTTTTGTTATGTTGGACTTAAGTATGAAATTAGTCAGTGAGAAAATGGACTCCGGGTTGTATGGCCGTGCACAATTAATTGGCTAGATGTCCGTGCACAGCCAGTGACTTAATTTCGTACAAGTCTTATTCCAGGTGTCTTCGGGAAACGGAGAATTGTGTGACTCGTCGACCCGCGAGTTACGTGTAGCCAGAGTGGTGGTTACTGGTCCTCCGTGTGAGTAAATAAAAAGTAAACGAAGATTATTTTATGTAAGTATCTGAAATACTTTATTGAGTAGATATCTTTAAAATTGATTGACTGACTTTATCGGAAATTGATTGAATTTAGCTAAATTGGTCAGAGCGAGGGTGGTGTACGTGCAGTCGTTTGGGGGCCTATAGAATAATATCTCGAGTGAATTGTAATTTAATAAATTATATTTTATAAAATATAAATTTTTTAATATATCGCGTGGATTTATTGGAAATCGCTTGGGTATAGCAAAGATGTAAGTCGGGTTTTAAGTCAATTTTTTTTTCAGCGTCATGTATCTTTTATCCCTGTCTGTTTGTAAATACTGTCCATTTCTTAATCCCCTGTAAGTTTATTTCCCTTTTCCGTTTTATAACCCTGAGCATATGTTATCTCTGTCCATTTCTTGATCTTACTCATTTCTTATTGTTGCCCTGTTTTACCATCTCATTTCTTAATAGCGGCCGTTTCTTAGCTTTGTCCGTTTCTTGACCTTGCCTGTTTTATTTTTTTAACAGTGCCCATTTCTTATTGCTAGAGACATGCAAAATTCGCGTTATTTTCTGACAGCTGACTAGACTCCAAGTGACTACAGGCGCGTTCGACGTCTCCCGCTGGCCGATATATTCGTGACTTGCCGCGGAGAATGCTTACACGGTAGACAGGCCAATCTCTGTAAAGACGTAACACACGTCAATAACAACACATAAAAGTTCGTGGCCAATTGAATCGCATATTAGGATCTATTTTGTATAGGAAATTGAAGTTTAGTGTGCTACCAAATGATAACGCGAATTTTGCATGTCTCTACTTATTGCATGCTTCATTTTTTTTTATGTCACTTTAATATCCCTAAACATTTCTTATCCCACCTGTTTCTTAGCTTCCCCTTTTCCCATACTTTATCATTGCAAGTTGGTTGGAGATGAGCTACTCTGATACTTGTTTTCGCCAAACAAAGTTTATTAGGATCTATTAAAAATACTCTACGAAATCTCTTGGACAACAATTTTGCGATACTTTCAACGGTTTAGCTATATTTTAAGTGGATTTGGGCAAACACACAATGACACATTATCAGCTCAGCTCGACTAAGAATTGAGTGATGTGGCTAAGTGTCTAAATCGAACGAGCATTAACATACCTCTACGGATTTGAATCTTCCCGTCTCTCGGAAATTTTTTAGATGATCTGGAATTAAGGATCAAATTACAAATCGAGGGCAAGGTAAAATCCAAGAGGGCCAACGTTTAACTGCAATGACAAAGCATGAGCATCTGACCGGCGAGTCGAAGATTGCCGTTTCCACCCGAGCGTACAGGTGACGGTGCCACCATCACCCGTCGTTGTGCGAGTATCGACTATATGAATCTACTCGTAGGCAGAGGCATACAAAATGAGCGTTATTATTTAGTGGTATACCCGAGCACTATCTGCGAGTTCGTTATGCACGAGCCATTGTGTGATGACAATAACATGTGTAAACAAACCGTTTACAGGGTATTAGTCACTATACCGTTGGCCTTTTATAGACTCTGCCTACCTCAGAGCTCCGGCGGCAGCAAGGATAGGGAGTTACAGGTTAAATTATATTCTTAAATATCTCAGTCACTTTCAAACCTACATATATGCCACCACTGACTTTTTTGTTCAGTACGATACGGCTCACACTGCTACGGAATCTTTTAGCAAGTTATATCAATACCCGGAAAACTATGAGCAAATAAGTGATTTCATGCCTATTAAACACTCGAAACCCCGTATTCATAAAATTCTTTTCACATTTTCGTTTACGTCGCAGTATCCTCCTCTTATCAATGCAGAAAATTGTTTTCATCCGAAAGCGATATCTCAAATGGTGACAGAGCTACACGGAATTTAATTTAACATGTAAAACCCTATCCTTGCTCCCGCCGCGCTCCGAGGTAGGCAGAAGCCTTAACTATTGGCTAGAAACTATCTTTGCGGCAGGCCACGGCATCGCCGGCCAATCAGAGATTTTAAGCGAACGTATAACAGCTTGCAGCCTAGTCTGATGTCTGAAAATAACTCGAATTTTTGCACATCCTTAATCATAGGTATTCAGAAAATACTGTAACAAATTAATATTTTACCGTTCACTTTATTTGTATATTTTTGCTTTAAAAAAGTTTTCGAAGTATTCAGTAGCTAATATCGACATTGATTATCAATTATTTTCGTACAGAAGTGAACTTGCGGCGAGTTATTTGTGTGAAATGTTTTCGAAAAACAATATTTTGATATTCTAGCTTGGGATTAGGCTACGCATAAAGGGTTTCATACAATATTAATGCTTGCGTTATGTATGAACTTGTTCAGAATACAGAATTTAAAAAAATGCAGAATGTTAATATTGCCTTTATTTTTTTCCTGTGTTTTATTTACAAACATTTTTAATTTCTGAACATCGGTACCGTACTTAATGTACTTGCGTCAGTATAACTCAAGAATAATTTAATTAAAAAGTGTGTTCCATTCAGCTCCGTTAAAACATGCGCCACCATGTTGGTATCTCTGTGACGTCATTCGACTTGTTATTGTAGCTTTGTTTACACAGATTCTACAGCAACTCACGTTTTACGTTTACGTGAAATTGCGTAAACTTGTTGTTTAAGTGGTAGGAACGGGCGTGGCTAGAACTTCGAAGAATTATAAATGGTGCATATGTCTCCTACGTGCAGGAATACAATGTAATATTGTCCGTATACAATATTTAAAAGGGTGTCGTGTAACATAATAAGACAGAATGTATGGTTGAAAGCTAACAGTAAATACCTGAAATAATCTGCTGTTTGCGAAGTAAGTTATACTTACGAAGCCCTACCAAATCTGCATGTAACTTCAAATCTTATAACACCAAAAATTCAAATTTTTTAGTTCCTGTTACTGTTGCATCGTTGTCAGTTATATTTATAGCTTTGGGTACAGAGATTTTAAAGAAAGAATCAAAGTTGTTGCCTACCGTTTTCAGAGACTATTTTTTAGGCGTGAGTGTTCTGCCCTACGTGTTATTTTATCAGAAAAGGTCTAGTGTGGTTACTCATTAGGTCTATCATTTAAGCTATAATGTTAAACAGTATAATTATTTTACTGACATTTTTAAAGCTCGTGCCTTCAGTCAGCTTACAATTCCTAGTCAAATAACTAGGCGGGCGGCGGCTAACCAAAAAATGTCCATCTACATTAATAAGAACGTATATTCTATATTTGTGGTGACGTTTGAAATTGTGGTATTTCTAAAGCTGGAATTACTTTAAAATTAAGACGTGTGCTGAAATACTACTTTGCGTAGTTTCATTTGGCACAGAAGTAATTCGAAAGAACCATGTAAGTGTAAAATTGGTTTTCTACACAATAAACCTGTTCTTCACCATGCAGTGTTCTCCATGCACGTTTCCGTAAAACTCTGAGACGTTCAGAACGTTGACACATGCTACGCTGAACCGTATCAAGCATACGTTTGTTGCACTGCTCATATTGACTTCTTAGTTGTGATGGGGTTAAATATTCAATTCTTAGTTGTGATGGGGTTAAGATAGAAACCAAATCATTCCGAAAACACCTCCAATAAACGACAGAGAAATGTATTCTTATTCAAGACAAACTAACTGCAGACTTTCAAAAGTGCTGAAGTCAAGTTGACAGTGTATTGTTCTTGGAAGCAATCAGATCTTTGCTGGCCGCATACATCACAATTGCTCCTCCGTTTTTATTTTACATGTGAAAAAACTACTGTTTCTAACAGTTCTTATAACTTAAGTATCTAATATGTTTTATTATTGAATGCACTTACCAGTTTGGTTTTTGTCTTTGTAAAAGTATTCTCTGGGATATATATGGTTCGGAAACACAGAGCTCAGATCTCTTTCCGCCTGAAAAAAAAACGTAAAAAAAATCGACATAAAGTTTTTTATTCAATGAGAAATGTTTCACAATTTCTCAACAATATTTCACTAGTAAGAAAGTGGAGTGGAGACATATTGGTCAATTCTTAAGGTGGCCGTCTGCCGAGGTCGTCGAACAGCGTTATGAGTTTATTCGAAAACTGTTTAGCGTTCATAAGTAATGTCTGCATAGGTATATCATTCAGATTCAAATATCGTTCCATATGTCCATACATACTTCATTCAGTTCTTCCATTTATCTCTAAAGTCAGTGGCGGCTCGTGGATTGTTGCCAGGGAGTGCACAAGTTGGCGAGAACTGTACTCGTGTGAATGCGCCGCCGTAGACCAATGACCACGAAATATATCCTGGCGACACTGACGTAACAGCGTGTCAGTGGCTATGGCGTCAACTAGCGCACAGCATTCTCTGCAACTTGTGCACTCCCTGGCAACAGCCTACGAGCCGCCAATGTCTAAAGTTTCTTTTCACGCTACCGAAAATAGTTTAAATGGATAATTTGCTGTTCTTTTTACCTACAAAAATCTCAGCGCAAAATCTTTTAAAATGTATAAGCGGTACAGTTCACTGTAAGGCGACCGCCTACCTCACGCTTCAAATGCGTTGCAATGTGTTCGTAAACAGGTTTTTTTTTTCTGTGAAACAATTACACGTGTGTCCATTGTGCCAACGTAAGATAGTAATATGCGCTTCAGATAAGGTCGGAACCTCATTATTAAGACGCTATGCTCATTAAAATCACTGTTTCTAAGCCCTCCAACATGGCTGGAAACGGCCTTTTCAGACTGCCGTACTTCAAAATGCACTAACCGGACTTATGTGAAACTCAGATTGCGATGTGCGCTGAACTTTTCTACAGACGTTCCACCAATAAAATTATACGGTTGCCTTTTAAAGTCCCATAGTAAAAATCGTTCTGCGGGAACCTTGCACGTTAGTTCAGCGCTTGGCTCGTTGAGGCGATGCGGCATTTGATGCGCGCTTCAAGGTCGCCCTTATGTCTCCGTCGTTCCTGAGTCTCTGATGTGCAGGTAGGCAGCGCCCTTAATATTTAATATTACGTCATAAACAAAAATTCACCTCTGAATGTCTCATATAGGATAGTTGTCGGCGAGAAGACAGCACGCCTGTTTAGTGACTAGCACCTAGAGGCTAGGGTTAGGCGTGTGATGTGTCGTCCTTATCGCTTCCGCACATCTAAGCCTTGAAAGCGCAAAAGACGTTCACCTGGACGACCATCTTATCAACTAATAATTGAAGGTGAGTGACAGAAATATGAATACGGTGCAGAGACGGAATTCAAGGACGGGAGCATGAGCGCCCATAAAAGGGGGGACAGGGTGGGGCCTGAACCCCCCTAACAGATGTTCCACAATGGGTTTAGTTTTGTTGTTTAATAAAGCGTACAGAAAACTTTTTGCAGTTTGATAAGTTTCGTAATCAACACGGTTTCATTTGTCGAAATATCCCAATGGCTACAAATTTGTACACAGACTATATCTGTTCCTGTTGGCATAAACATATATTATTATCTTGCCCCATCTTACAATCTATAAGATAGGCGCCCTTGGACGAGAGAAATTGGAGAACTCCGAAAAAATCTGCCCGCCAGGAAGCAACGTTCGTCAAATTATATAAATGCCAAAATCGGGGGTTTCCCTAGTGCAAGAACGTAAATTTCTTGTGGGCCATGTGCGCCACAGAAACTTAAAAGGATCTACAGAGGAGGTCGTATGTTTGATCGAATTCGATATTTCAGGAACCGTAAACTTAGGCTACTCTGTACCACCTGCCCAGGTAACTATTCACCACCCGATTAAATTTAAGTCTGAAAATTGTAATATTTCATTAACTCTAAAGTATCACTTAGTTTAAAGATGGTTCGTGGCATAAGTCTTCACGAATTTAAGAGGCTCCGAAATTATGAAAAGTAACCTCATTTTATGGCGTGTGAAAAATCCATTAACGTCACTACAATCTCGTCCAAGGAAACCGTATGTGTTTTTTATGTCGTCTTCATTTTTTTTTTTTACCAGTCTTACGTCTGTAAAGCCCTCGTAGTGTCATTCAGTGTTGTGTGTAATCTCAAAGCTCCATCTCAGTAATTATCTGTGCTATCTTAACTTTTTTTTTAGTTCACCTGGTTATTTAGTTTGTTTTAATACTCTTTTTTTATTTCTGTTTGTGTGTGTTGAGTCTCTCGTAATTCCTTGCAGGATTTGCTGTCTACTAACATATTTTTGAACCATATCTTGGCTAGTTTTTTGTCTCGTTCTTTATTTAGCCATAATATTGCAAACGCGTATGACCTACGACTTCTGCAGCATTTGCTAAACAGTTGACGTCTTTGAAATATTCTTGCAATGGTGGTAAATAGTTCAGAGAAATATTTTGGACAAAAGTCATTGCAGTTCTATGTCTTCTCAGAAAACCAACAGTGAAGTACTAAGAAAAAGCAAAAGGAAAAACATGCAAAATTTACAGCGTGCAGTCAACACGTACCATAAATAACAAACCTGAAAAAAAAATCTCAAATGGAATTGTGTTATATCCATGGAGGTATTAGCCTATGGAGTGGCATCTGCCGTACATTTCAATGGCAATCGTGTGAAGCCGATCATTTTCGAACATTTTCGAATTTCGCATGCGCAGAACGTTATTTTTCATGATTCGCCATATTTTTGGGTGGCAAAACAATAGCAGAAAGCAATGTAATTATGTAATTTTTTTTACAAAATTCGCGCAAATTCTCTATTTGAATCGTACACAGCAGTTTACAATTGCTTCAGAAATATAAAAAGAACCGAATTAGCTCTCGCTGTGTGTATGTACTTTACAAACTTGATGATTTTAAATAAAAGTTTCTTACCTGTACAAAGATAATCCTCCGAAACGATCGAATCTGTTTGTAAGGCCAAGAGCTGCACAAACTTTCACCATAATGTGTAGTTAACAAAAAACTAAAACATTTTCATTCAGCTCAATGCTATGTTTACATGTTTTTGCCACCACTAGCTCTATCCTTGTCTTTAAACGTCGTCTGTTGGCTAGCTTCAAATTTGCTCAAAGCTTAGAGTAAATATAGGGTAGAGGGAGTATCCTCTATACATCTGCGTACGAAATTGTGTGTTCAACATGTGTCACGTGACTTTAGTGAAATATGCGCGGGAGATTTGCAATAACATTGAGGGGTAAGATAATAATTGCTTAGTAATCACATCTATGTTGGGTTATTTTGGTCCCTTATGAATATATGAACTAAGGAGAACATACTACCATATTATCGCATAGTACAATTGCGTAGAAATTTCTGAACGACAAATGAAAACAATGCTTGCCACGTTACTGTTTTCCTTAACCCAGCTGTTTTTAGTCAAAAGTAAATATTAGTTACATACATACTTTAAGGTTTTGAACCGAGATCTTGGTGACACCACATGACTATATATATATTCTGGAATGTACGCCGTGCGTTTCAAACAACACGACTGCATTTTTACGCCGAGAAAACATAAATAAACGACACCAAATTCTCGAGACCATGTTGGACACACATTTGTGACGTCATGTTCCCTCTACTCTATATTACCTCTATGACTCAAAGGCTTCCACTCCATATACCAATACCTCCATGGTTATATCACAAAAAAAAATACAAAACGAAACTAAAAGTTCTAAACAAACTAGATATAAAAAGCAGAGAAAAGTCAGGACACCAAAATTAAGTCAGCACAAACAACTAAGTCGAAGACAATATGACACACAAAACAGGACGACCCACAGCGATGTCACAAGCACAAGGCTAGACGAAATAACAATGAAAACACAGGAGAACACGGGAGGTTTTGTCAGACGAACTAGTCGCGACGTTTCGAGGACTGACTTCTGCTCCGTCTTCAGGCGGACATGTGTTCACTACAATTTTTTTTTTTTTCGTTCCGTTAGTCCTTGTTTCTCTCTTGGTTACTTGAGACGACTGAACACTGTTATCTCTGAGCAGCTACTAGTAGTAATACTACGAAGAGATGAATGCCCTTACACTGGAAAAAAATACTTATTAGTCACCACAAAAATATTGTCGTAATGGACCTTACCAAATTTTTTTGTAGTGAACACAGAAAAATTTTGCTGTCCCCAATAAAGTTTTGCGGTGGCTACAAAAACATTTTGTGACCACTAAACGAAATTATTTCGTGAGGTCCGTTCTGTAACCACCACAAAACCGTTTTTTCTGTGTAGACACCGTCTCTGCTTCTGAGATGTGAAAATGCTTATCAAAAGTCTAAGTGGACAACGCATTACTTTAATAGTAATCAAAATTATAAAATTGCTATGGAGTTTTGAAACGGGAGATTTTGCAAACACAAGTCCAACCCTGTCACAAGACAATGATCATCTTACATAAGCCAAAAATCAACCATACTTCGCAAGTCATTTTTTCCAAGAAACACTGCGGTGAATATGGTGAAATAATTTATCTCATCTTGCAGCCTGCTCCGCTTCAAGAGTCTATTGAAAATCTGAAGTTGTTTTCTCTGCACGAGTTTGCTGATAAGTGTCTTGTCCTTCAGTAGTTGCGTAGATGTCTGAAAATTTCGCAAGTCATACAGTAAAAGTCTTCGTGGATGTCACAGTTTAAGTATTATGAATGATTCGGTTTTTTTACAGCAATTGCACCACAGCATGACATACTGAAAATATTTGTATAGATATACGTCATTGCTGGCGGATATTGAGTCGCTGATAACCCACAGTTTTATTTTATTTTAAATAAGCAAGGGAAAACTAGGAATAAAAAATTAAAACGAAGAAAGAAACCAGAAATTATTGTTGTCAACAAATATTTAAATCATTCCTAAATAGTAATTTAGTCGGTATATAATGTGAAAATCGAAAAAGGAAAGTACCAAACAGACAAAGGCCAAACAAAGTGCATGAAAATGGCGACAGTGATGGATAAACACAAATGAACACAGCGACAAAATGGTTGTATACAAGACAACACGAATATAACACAGACGATACTATAGTCAGGTAGCCAGAGCTCCTCTGATTGTTCGTGTGCCTGAAGACGGGGAGAGATACCAGTTCCTGAAACGTCGCATCTGTTGTCGAAGGGAACCTACTAATTAACGTCTGTGCTATATCCGTTGTGTTGTCTTGTCTACAATCATTTCTGTCACTGTGTTCATTTGTTTTACCCTCGTTGTCTTTCTTAATCATTACCGCTTTTTTATGCACCTTGTTTGGTCTTTTATCTGTTCGATTTTTTTCTTTTTTCGTTTTTTGGTTTCCAGTTTACGCCGACTATATTCCTATTTCGGAAATATTTGTATGTTTGTTGACTGCAGCCATCTCTGGTTTCCCTGGTTGCTTCCATGGTTTTTAGTTTATTACTAATTGTCTCGTGCTTAGTTACGTTATGTAACTGTGAGTGTCCTGTGACTCAATATCCGTTAGCAACGGCGTACAGCCATTTAAGAAACTTCAGTGATCGGTTTCGTCTGTGCTTGTTCTTAAAACTTTTTTAATTTGAGCTTTCTGTAAAATATTTCCATTTCGCTTCACGCTTCATTCTAACGAGGTAAATGCAGTATTATTTTCGCATCTATACCCTCCACAAAAAAAACTCTTTATAGAGTTCGCCAAGCGTAAATCGTATATAATAAACTCAAAGGAACAAAAATAATTTTGGGATTACTTCAGTGGCGATTAAAAGAAAAGAGTGGTACTAGGAGAGTAATATTCTTCCCCTTTTGTGGAAATGAAATAACTGTTTTTTTCCTAGCGTAGAATTAATCCGATAATCGTGTCTGAGAATAGCAAATGTAAGGGATTACGACTCCTATGCTAAAAAAACACAATCAGATACATTTTCATTTCTGTCTGTTACATGGAGTACCACTGCGCCCAGAAAATTTTACGAAGAGTGTAGATGTACAGTGATTATATCTATACATTGTTCCAACTACACACTTGGCGAGTAAATCACAAAATCCAAATTTTAAATATATGTAATCGATTGTGGACGGTAAACTTAGGGTTCACAGAAATTTTGTCAGAAAAAGTGAAATTTCGGAATGCAGTTTCAGGGTTCCCAACATGCCTATATCAATAACTAAAATAAAGAGTATACGTATTCACTGCGCCTTGTTTTCCCTCATGCGCCCGTTCAACGAATGCGCATAAGTCCAACAACGTCAGTGGTTAGTATGAGTATTGTTAATTCTACTAGTTTAGAATGTTCGTGTTAAAAGTTTGGCACAAGGAAAATAACTGCCGCTTGAGCGCTGGTTTCGGGTGTAACTGACCAAATCAAATAGCTTTCGTAAATTTTTAGTTACAAGAAGTTGATGATTTGAAAACCAAAATTGGTTAATTACAACACTAAAATTAAATTCAGTTATTTCTCTCTGTACCAAGCCTAATTTAATTTTACTGTGATTTCGTACTTTAATAATTCCATTTGCGATTATAGCAGAATTTTTCCATGTGCCAAACTCTTTTAAAAGAAAAATGTTCCTTTGCAACCTTTAGTAGAATTTACCTTAGTAAATGTGATGGCAAGTTATATATGTCAAACGCTACACAATTCTTCAGATAACATTTTAAAAACCAGTAATAATAATATTAAAATTTGCGTACCGCAGTTTTGATGGTCCAGCTTACGAATTATAATTACACATAGTATCCTAGAATATTTATTGTTTCAAACGAATGGATTGACAGAAACGGATTTTCTTATCCTTCTTACGTGAAATGTTGGTATGAAAACTACTGTGAATAGCATTTGTGACAGACATATACGGCACATTTCTAGCTTTATTAGCCTATTACCAAACAATAATATAGGTTCATTATCGAAAGTTGTATAGTGATGCAATGACAAAAAATTGAACGCAAACTAAGTTAATGTGTTGAGCTTAGAGGTACTTTGGCTTCCGAGATCCTTTAGCTTTACTTCTTCTAGACGACATCACTGTCCTGTGACAGAAGCAATGAAAAAAAAAAAAAAAAAACGTTTGAAAGCTAACTGTCTAAAGAGGATTGGTGCATTTCACGTATTTTATTTTTAAAGTTTTGACGTAGAGTACGCTTAATTTATCAAATCATTTCAATTTGCATAATGCGTATTTTTTTATTTCAGAAATTTTACATGTATATATTTTTATTTGTGTTTCTTAGAACACATTTTACAGCAACTACAAAAAGGAAAATATTACAATTAAAGTGGTTCTTCCTTATGGCAATTAAGGAGATGGGTACTTGTAATGTCTTGAGGCATATGTAACCAAATTTATATGTTTTCCGCGAAGGTTGTACAATGACTGTAAAATAATTTTGTCACAAACACGAATAATTTGATACAAAACATCTTATTAATCTAGGTCTCTACTAGATCAAAGCAATGATATAAGATTTTCAAATCGTTAAAAGAAACTTTTATTTCCATTCTCCATCATTGTTAGAGGTACGTCAATTTCGCAGATACATTCCAGGTCAGGTTGAACGCCAAAATGTATACTTCATAATCACGTGTGTGATTAGCTGGTGGCTGTCACGAAACGCGTTTGACTACTGCAAGCCAGTAGTAAATAAGGAAATAATTCCTAGACCTATCGCGTGCTACTCGCTTGTAAGGTTGTAAGCCAATGGATAATCGACTGCGTCCAGTGCGTGTACAGGACTGAGAAATCTAGGCTACTGCCAGATGAATCCGCGAAATTGACGTACCTCTAATCATTGGTTATGATATGGCATAAAACATGTGTACTGAAGTGGGTGTGAACTTTTACCCCCATGAATGCGGTTGAAACTGCCAATTGTGTTGTCAGAACACACAATTTCAAACAGGTAACCACATCGGTCACTATCTGGCACCATGTAAAGTTTAACGGTTCTTCTGTTTTTAATACACTTATACACTTAATATAATATTATGTTAATATCTGTATATAATGCTTACCACATCTAAAAGCAACAAGGAATTAACATCACAACAATGTAGACTACTTATCTCATTGTTGGTTACTGTTATTACTACGTTGTTCATAAAAACGTATATGGCAGTCAGTGATTAATATTATTAGTTTAAAAGATCAGTTCATTTAAACGAAAAAATTAAGACATTAATTATTCGTTCTAAATTCTGTTGAACTCGGTGTGTTCGAGTTACGACGTAAAAAAATTTCATTTAATGCCTTACTAAATTAATGTCAAAATGAGATACCCAAGTATGCTTTATGAATGAACTTGATACGGTTTTATTTCCAAGAATTGTTTAAATAACATTTTTTTAACTCTATGATAAATTTTAATATAGCCAGAATAAACACAGTACCGCAATTTTGAACATATCCGTTTCCATAATTTTTCTTAACGTGTAACATTTTGCACTAATCGGTGGAGAAGTTTTCTAAAAGTTATGCAGACTTAAACTACCTGAAAATTATCTTACAAAATACGACCTCAAGAGACTACATACTGATATAATAATGATGCATGTAATTCAAACTTTTTTTCTTTCCGAGTGTTTGAAATTATTTAAAAGGTTTTATATATACTATACTATCTGTCCCACGGCATGCATTTCAATGCCCGTTACATTATTAGGTTCCCCGTTTTGTTCCCCTCTGTTATTTTTGCATCCCCCCTTCCTCAATGTTTTCTACAAAAACATTCGTGGGCGCACGCGCAGCAAATCACCAAAGCTGCAATAACAAAACCCTCTATGACTGCCATTTTAAAAGTTAAAGCCATAGCAATTTGAAACAAATGAGATACTATTCACTTCTAGCCAGTATTACTAAAGTGTCCGGTTTGGTAAGAATCAGTAAAGTGGTTACCGGTATAGTACGTAAAACGAAAAATTGTATTTCTTCTAAGACTCATTTTAAAAGATACAATAACTTATATCACGTCATATCGTGAACAATTCATGATTGAATACATACCAAGTTTGGATGAACTAAAGCCATATGGTAAATATTAAGATTAATATAAAATAATGAAATAGTCGCCATTTTAAAAATACATACTTCTTAAACATTGATTGCAAATATATTAAAATAGCCAACTGTGATTTTTTTACTCAAGACTACCGAATTTTGTGCGAATTAGTTGAGTATTTTTTTGGATACGGCAAAAACAGTTATTTATTCGTATAGAGTTATTTTTCAACGCGGGTGGCCTACACCATTAGAATCTCATTAATCCGAAGGTTAGATGATGAACTTTCAAGTTACGAAATTTATTCTGACACGATCCAGCAGTTTCCGGTGTATTAAAAAAGTTGTAATTTATTCACACTGTTCTGCTTTCCAATAATTTAGACCTCTGTCTTTTTTTAACTTTCTAATTTATGAAGATGACAAGTATTGACTGGTATTTTTACATAGTTACGTTATCAGGAAAACCAACTGTACAACTAATTGTACACAAATCTGTCAGATATAGGCCTTCGTAACATTCACAAAATCACCTGCATTTTTAAGATTAATTGGTATATGTATATTTTATATGTAATTACAATTAACGTACCGTTAATTCAGTATATAAATATTAAGAAGTAAAACATATGTTATACCTCATATGCTGATGTAATGGCAGAGATTAAGACCAAGCAAAGAGCAATCAACACTTTGATAGACATGTGCCTGCGAAGATAAACTGTGTTTAAAAAAATATCTCCCGACGTCACCAATTCCACAGATATTTCCTCGTTCAAATCTGGTACCGCGAAAACAACTGCCTGGCGTTCACCACGGGGTTTGCAGAGTAAGTATACGTATCCTCACCATTGTTTCAGTGCACTTATATAACTGTCGCTCTGCCATGGTGTTTATTATGTATCTGCGGTGCCACGTTAATATTCCTACAAGACGAGTGACCGAGTTCACCGTGAAACTAGCGCTGGCAAGCCGATATTAAGTTGCGTAATAAGAAATGGATACGCGCGAAAGTCTTTATCTGGAACGTGCCACACAAATGCTGGCTGTACTGTTTCAAGCGACATCTCCCTTCCAATATCTTGCACAGGGGCGGATCCATTGTGAGGGGGGAGGCAGGGGTCTTCCTATGACATTTTATGAATAGTTTGCCTTTGAAATTTTGCAAATTTATACAAAGTGGTATATTCTATTTTATGTTTAGGAAATGTCTTAAATAACACCATTCTGCAAATTAAAAACTATTTTTTTTTTCGGGGAAGTGCCCCCGGACTCCCCCTTCTTTGACTCATGGTGCGGGCATGGCTACTTTTTAGGAGTGTCCCCCTCCCCCCCACCCCCCCCCCCAGAAAAACTGAGGCCTTTTACCGAAGTAAAAAAATTCACACTGAATAATTAAGAAGTAGACTGCATGCATACCGGGTCCATACCGAGCATTGATATGATCTTTGAAAGAACTGTGCAATGGGAGTGCATGACTCGATTCCATTTTGGAATTTAATGTTGTGTATGTATCTTGCTGACTAAAGCATACTCTGCTTATTTTATGGTTTTGCTTTTATTTGTTTGGTTTTCTTTGACAGCCATTCAATTTGCAATGGAGTACGTCCACGAAACTGAATCCTGTCAAGTAGGCTTCACGGTCTCCTATATAAAAACTAATAATATAATACTTTTGTGTATGTACAACTCCACTTGGACACAAATTGCTTTGATTTTCCAGTCTCCCTTAACGCAAAATAGGAATGGGAGTGTTGCTGTTTCAGATTTTACCTGAGTTTATTTTTTCATTGCATAACTGACCTGCCACCACACGTGAAATAAACATATCCATATACATTACAGATAGTAAACCATTAAATTTTTTGAAATTTTTAAAAGTTTAAACTGAACTTTTAAGTTAGTTATTATTCTTGCGTGTATTCAAAACAATCATTTTAACAGTTTTCATCAACTGAAGTGTTACTCATTTAATCAAGCTTGATGAAGTGGGACTACGTTCCTAAATTTGTTGCAAACTTTACCTAGAAAATTCGAGCCAGTGTTTACGTTAAAATGCGTAGTTACGGACATTTATATACGTATTTTTTTTTAAACGGTTCAATAAACTGTGCACAGCCTGTAACTGCTAATCCGAGTTCGGTTCCCGGCTCCGGCCATCGTGATTTCTGTTTTCCTGTCTATAAGCTACAGAACGACACCTTTGAAATTTCACGTAAAACTGTTAGAATTAAACAAAAATTCTGGAATGTACCTTAATTTTTGCATATTTGAGTATCCGTATTTTTAAAGAGCAATTTTTATGTTTAAAAAAATGTGTCAATCTGTAGCTTAAGTTAGTTCATTTACTTTCACTGTATCGTTTGAATAGTTTTTATTTTGAGTAAGTAGCGAAAAATAGTCAAATTGCTAGGTTTACGTGCGATTGTATGAAAACCTTGGGAAGGGAACTTATGTTATTTGTGGGAAATAACTATTAACGTAATGTGTAAGTGTTGAACAGTGTTTCGTACAGTTAAAAAACTAAGAATTATTCGGTGCAGAGCTCCGCTTGCTTGTCAAAGGTAAGAGGGCGCAGGAGTTATCTAAAACACACGCATTGCGTACTGTTGTGAATACCAAGAACCTCGCCTGGAGGACAGGCTAGCGACGACGGCAGTGGAATCAGGTCAGGGGTTGCACAAGACAAGGGCCTCAGCGATTCTCCCCACCTGCACTGAAGTGTGACAATATAATGTAATGTATCCCGGGAATCGGGGTCTGTCTCCTTCAAGCCTTCCAGCCGTCACCAGGATGGTCCTGGGTCGAGACCCACGACGTGCCGTCGTCCGTCGATAGCCGACACAATCATCATCAGCCTCCGGCATTATGCTAACGGTGAGGTCTAAGGTGTCCAAAGGGTCACCCATCTTAGAGTAGAACAACGTAAATAGTTAAACAGCCGCTCCCCTCCAACCTAAATTATGTAGTACAACCGTACAGTATTGTGTAACTAACTTATGTAGAGTAAAGCCACATAATTATATTAACATATTTAATTTAACCGTAACCCTCACCCTTAACTTAACCACATAACTAGTTTCAGTATAAAGTGCGCACCTCTGGCTACAGCCACCCAACCACTATAAATCATGTGTAAAACCTAGTAAAATAACAAGTTTTACAACGGTACACCACCGTCGCTACAGTTTGTTTAGATGTTCGCTGAATACAAGGACGGTTTTGTTATGTTGAGGGACTACAACAACAGTTAATACGTTACGCTGCAACTGCTTGAGGTCTGCGGCGCGTTAAGTGTTGGAGAATGTGCAGACCGTCGTTCGGTCCGGACGTGAGAGAGAAATGTTGGTCAACGCTCGACATCAGAGTCTTAAGAGGGCGTGGTACATAATTCAACGCTAAAGCATTAATCTATAACTGTTGGTTTCTTGAAGGAAATTTGCGAAAGTTAAACAAAAGCAAACCTAGACAATAGTTTTAGCCAACGTTTTAAACAAAATTGTTTCCAGTGTTACGAACTTCTGAGGCACAATCTCTGACGCCGGAACCTCGTGCATTTAACTGCGGCGCAAGAGATCACGCGTAACGAGTTAGTAATTCTAGATAAATGTTTACTCATAAAGTTGGCAAATACCATTATCAATAATTGTCATTGAGTATTTTATCCATACTGGCTTCGACGCCACTAAAACCAACTGACATACCAAACCGTAAAAAATGCAGTGTTTAACAATGTTGTAGGCTGTGATTTGACATATATAAAAACAAATTAATATATAGTTATAAATTTTTAAAACAATTCTTGAAATTTTTTTAATTTTCATTTCAAAATTCAGCATTTTTTATTAAATACAATTTTATATATATATGTGTATATATATATATATATATATATATATATATATATATATATATATATATATATATATATATATATATATATATATATATATATATATATATATATATATATATATATATATCAATTCATAGCCTACAACATTGTTATACATTGTGGATTTTTTCGGTTTGGTATGTTAGTTGGTTTTAGTAGCGTGCATAAAACCGAAAAGTGCAAATTTTGAAGTTTACGACTCATTACGCAAAAACCATAAGATATACAAAAATTTCCTAAGAGGAAGATTTAATGAAAATTTGTGTCTAAAATAAGAAAAAAATATCTGGTACAAATATAAAAATAAAAAAAAATACTTTGGAAACTGAGGTGAATCACGTGACCTTAAGGGTGTTCATGTGCGATAAAATAAAAATTTTATATTTTTATGAAATTATGTTAGTTTTGTAGATGATACGTGTGAGCACATTGTACCTGTACGAAACAACTTAGCTCTCATAGTGTTCTCATAACGGGGTGTCAAAGTCAAAATTTGCTTGTTATGCTGCCATGCAAATAGTGAAAACCAACTGACCTACTTAAACAGAATAATTCACTATGAACTTACATGCTATGAGCTATGCAATAAAACATTTAAAAAACAGCAAAGTAATAGTTTTAATTTTACAAAAATCGCAACAGTACCGATAAAAATTTCAAATTCAGCTATTTTTTTTAAAATGCAAAAACAGATCGCGGGATATTTTCAAATTTTTTATTACGTAGCCCATAGTATGTTATTTCACTGTGAATTATTTCAAGTACGTAAGTCAATTGGTTTTCACTATTTGCACAGCAGCAGAACATGCAAACTTTGACTTTGACTCACCGTTTTGAGAAAACTACGCCAGCTAAAATTGTTTCGCAAGAGGAACTGTACTCATAAATATCGTCTACAAAACTAACACTGTTTCAAATAAATATAAAATTGTGACTTTATCGTACTTTAACACTCTTAAGCGCTGGTGAGGGGTGACGTGAAATTACGTATGGAGCAGCGCCGGAATGAAGGGGCGGAGTAAAGGGAGATTCCCGAGAAAACCCGCAGCCCAGCGGCATCGCCCAGCCCGATTCCCACATGTTCCGGTGACCGACCCCGCCGTGGACGATTGAAACGGCGACAATCTCTACACGGTTTTGTCCCAAATATATAATAATTTGTACGTAACTTTTTTGGTAGTAATAAACCTCATAGATTTTTCTGATATTATACCCAAAATACCAACAATCGTTCGAGCCAAAAACTGGGAAAATTAGTTGTTCACAGCAGAATTGTGCAACGTATGACTGCTTTAAGTCTTGAATTTTTTCATAGTATTCGGTAAGAAATTTTTTAAAATATTTCTCATTTATATGAAAATAAGAACTTAAGCATGGCCTTGGGTGCTAGGGTATGAAGTTTATTTCGTGGAACACGAAATACCTCCTTGATCTTCGTCGGAATGATTCTTCTACTCTGTTAACCGTATTTTTCAACTCTGGTGATGGGTTGCTGATAACACATGCTGAAAAGTATCGAATTTGTTTTACAATAAATTTTCACAAAACAACTGCTTCTGCCAACATAAAAGACTGATGCTGGTCGCTAAATGTGATTGTATATTACATAGTGACGTAATACTTTTTTTTTCGTTCTGCCTTAGTCACATTAAAATAAAACATCAACAATTTTGTTTTCCTTCAGTGCCTGACGTAATGATTTTGGCAGTAGCTAGTTTTCAATATTTTTCTGTAAATAAAATTGAAAACAATCTGTGGTAAAAAAAAATACATTATCCGTCGAAATTATTTAATCAATAATTACTTAAATACAGACTAGAAGTTTCAAAAAACCTTTAAAAATTGTTACTTTTATTGGTGAATTATCTTAGGGATGACGTCACGGAAGAGAATGCTGTTACTTCTTCTGATTTAACTTCGTGGTAAATATTTCTTGCTCTTCATCTTCGTCGCAGTCAGATGACAATGGACTGAAGTCAGGAACCGACTGCTGAAACAAAGGTATGAGTCTGCCACAACTGAACGTAAAAAACGACATATGAGTGATGTAAGTTTTCGAAGGTGCTTGAAAAAATTTTCTCAGTTATTTCAGGACCTTTTCCTTGGCCGTCATTACGAGCATTATTTAAAACCATGCTCTCCTATTTCTAGTACTTTTGCAATAATTATTTTTTCAAGATTAAACGAGAGAAGATTTAGAATATATGTCTGGCAGTGTTGTTTAAAATGGTACTTGCCGTGTCAGCTAATTTTCACTAGATAATAAATTACACGGTTTTGACTAAAAATGCAACTAACCATAATTTCTTTAACTGCGTAGTTAACCAAAACCATAGTATTTACTGCCTCGAAAGAATCTGCCAACATTGAGAAGACCATTTTAAACAAAACTGCCAAACAAATTTTTGATATCTACTCTCTTATAGATTTAAAAAATCATTATTGCTAAAAAAAATTAGGAACACGAGAGCATGGCCTTAACAGATTATATCCATAGACGTATTTGCCAGTAGGCCAGGGCGTAGGGCATAACATTCACATGGGCGCACTTTTAGTTGGGACAAAATGTATATTTGGTCAGCTTTGTGCATCGTAGACTATGCGCCATTTGTTAGTGTGTTATGTTCACATGTGGTAGTGTACATATACAGTATGGTGTGTAGTCTGCTGTTTCGCTGCGTGGGGAATAGTGTGGTGTAGTGATACCTGGACACTTACCAACTGGAAACTGCTCCACTTCCACGACTGCGGCCAAAATACACAAAACCCTTGGTAGGAAAACAGTAGATACAAGTCATTAAAAAAATATATAAAAAAAAATGTTTATTTATGACTTCTCAAAAGAAAATTAGTAATCAATTTAGAAATATTGCCAGTAATTTCCTATCCAAATTTCAAAGTGATTAGCCAGCCAGGAAAATAGATATATTAACGTTAATAAATAAAATTTGTCTCAAAGGTTCCGGTTAGATAATGTTCACAAAAAAAAATAGACTTGCTTAAATTTCACC
>PNEQ01009769.1:0-16977 GCA_003012365.1 Medauroidea extradentata
GATTGAGAAAATTTTATGGAAAAAAGGAACGTTCTCGTCCATGATGCCGAACAGACGTGTAGTCAAGAAGACATGAGGATTTCTTCGACGAGACGCTAAATTGTTCATACGCGTCGTCAGAAAGGTCTCACTTTACTTCTACGACTAATACCAGGAGAATTTCATTGGAAATTACACACGATGTCAACGCCGAAGAAGGTTGTTCCAGGGAATTGTAAAGAAGAGCCCGTGGATCAGGCCATTCCATAGTCCACTTCGTGTTCGTTGCTGTCCAAGTCTCCGAGATCTACAGTTCGACGGGTCCACTATTCGATGAACGAGGGGAACAAGAGCTTCATCTGAGGACGAAGAGGTCGCGATTGTCTTACGAGCATCGGGAGTACGTGGTCGCCGCCCCAGGACGAGAAGGATGTGGTCGAATGAGTATCGAGGGATGATCAAGAGACAACCGTCCAGACCTACTACAAGACATCCTCGGTAAGACCCACCCAAACTACACCGTCGTGCCAAGTTCCCGGAAATTTTGTTGATTAGACAGAACGACTTCAAAATTCTTCTTATATCGCAACGGGTGTGATTCACTTCAAATGAACAAAACCTAAGATCGACCTGAAATTTCTAAACTTGAGCTAGAAATGAGTTTAAGAAGTTTATAAGTTGTTCCGGGAACAAACAGAAAAATGGAAACATCTAGAACACAGAAAACCAAGTAGAACCCGGGTTTGTGAGTTAATTGATGGTCAGGTTCGTACCCGAGTTAAACACCTTGGTTACGGTAGAAAACATCATTTTGAAAATTCATACACTATCATAATTCCTGCTTATTTATTTATCTAGTTGCCTGACTAGTCTGTAGAAGTCATTATTTTTCCTATCATATGAATTCTGTTTAAATATACTTCTTATGACTTCTACAGGCGTTTGGTTTCCATTTGGTCAGTAGCTCTAGTAATAGAGATATTGGTTGGTTTTTCCTATATTATCTTATCCTTTATTAAAGTGAAAGAAAAGGTTTCACAATATTTTTTCTTTACAACAGTTAAAACAGCCAATCACTGACCATTGTATTTACACGAGGCACTGAAGCAAACTGCCGCAGAAATATTTTCCCCGAAAATTCGGGCCCTTAGTTATTGACTTAGCGTCCTCCAGAAGGTGTTTAACAAGACAAAGATCAAATTACGAAAAGAATAGACCTTATAGTTTGTGGAAATATAGGGTGTTCTAAAGAGAAAACGGAAATGTTTGGATCCCTACTTATAGGCTAAGTGGTAGCACCTGATTTTCTCGAAAATGTTACTGCACCTACTTGTTTCAGCGCCTTTTGTGTACATGTGAGATCGTGGTTTTTTGCAGAGTCGTCACACTCCTCATATAATCATTTATTACTAGGGACCTGAAAAATTCGCATTTTCTTTTAGACACAAGCTAGAGTTCACACATGTCTAAGTTTGTATTACTTTTTCAATTGGTCCTTGACATATCTGACACCTCCTGGAGAACGCTGAGATAATAGTAAATAATCAACTAAGTACGAACCCAACCATGTGGCTTCACTGTGTCAGCGAGCAGCCATTGAACAGCTGATGTTTGCTTGAATACACAGATATTCTTGGAGGCTAGCCTATATGTCGGTAGACCCGCGAATTTTTCCAGTCTCTATTTATTACACATCGCGCATGTGTGTGGTGTGCGAAACGTGTAGGTGTGCTAACACGTATTTAGTACCTAGACATTCTTATACTATCGCTGTACCTTGAACCCGTATCACCGGGTAACGCAACTTTTGGGAAAAAAAATTGTGAGCAGAGTTACATGAAATTTTATTTCAAGATAATTCAAACCATGTTCGTTAAACATTTAATGATGTATACGAGGAAATACAAATAACAGCCAAAAAATTCATAATGCTTGTTGTTCGAGTGCCTGCAATTATGTTTTATATATTTACCGGTAGCACTTCACACGTGTACGACATACGTGAATCAATGTCTCGTTAGAGAATAAATAAGTTAGTATGCAACTGTGTTCAGTTTTTAAGCACTTATAGACAAATAAACGACACAAATATCCATTACTGCAATTTTCAGACGAAATAATATAAAAGATATGACCCACATACCAACTTTATTACGAATTTATTTCTAAGGCTTCGTACGTCCAAATTCAAATGAAGTGTGAAATACATATTCCGAATGAGTGTACTAGGGCACGTTTAAGAGTTTTCTTAAGTATACATTTAATGCCATAATTAATGACAGGAAGTACAAATAGTTGTAATATAAATTAAGTGTTAAGAATATACGGCACTTTCATTAATGAACCCTTTATTGCTACTGTAAAAAAATACTTTTCTAGATATTTAAATTACAAACAACATGTAGACCGACAGCTTTCACGTTTTTATTCATTGTAGACGTGTTATAAATATAATAACTTGCAGTCTGTCAGCAGTCTGAATAACCTACTTTGTCAACGTCTATTACAGAATTTTGACAGTATTGTACATGAGCGTGATCCGATGCGACCAATAGTCTAACTAATAGACGAAGCCATTCTCGAAGATACAATTTAATGGTGAATTTATGTCACTTGAAATATAACTATAACAAGAAATTATTTTCAACATGGCAAGATAAATCGTAAAATATTACAAACTAGTTGGCAAATCAAAATTTAGGCATTAAGCTACAGACACTAAGCCGTTAGGCACTACGCCGTTAAGCTTTACTCCGTTAGGCATTACGCTGTTAGACATTACGCCGAAGCTAATTCGTTTTAGTCACTTCGCCGCTGGGCACTACGCCGTTAGGCTTTACGCTGTTAGGCTTTACGCCAGAGGTAATTCGTTTTAGTCACTACACCGTTAGGCTTTACGCTGTAAGGCATTACGCTGAAGCTAGTTTGTTTTACGCACTACCCGGTTAGACGTTACGCACTAAGGTTTTTCAATGTCAGGCATTACGTTGTAAGGATATGCGCCGTTAGGCATTATGCCGGAGCTGATTAGTTTTAGGCATAACGTCGTTGGGAAATTTATTACTAGGCATAACGTTTAATCGCTTTACCCTAGCCTCTAGGTGCAAGTTGCTGAACTGGCTGGAGTCTTCTCGCCGGCAACTGACATCTGTGAGATATTCACTACTGACATTATTTTATGATGCAGTAATTAAGATTGAGTTGCATTTTAGGTGCCCATACTTTTTAAACGATTGTGAGCCAAATCACTCTTACCTAAATAAAGACTGCAAACACCCATTTTCACTATCGTCGGCTGGTAAAAATATGATATAGAGAAAAATTTAGGACCTGAAATGGTTATTCACTTGTGTAACATTCTTTAGCTATCATAAAGAAACAGACATAGCTCATATTGGTGGAGTTATGTTGTTTCGATCGAAGTACGGCCGCCTTAAGGACACCGACTATCGCGCGCTTAAAATGCGTTGCAGTGTGTTCATAAATACATTTTTCTGATGAAATTAGTCGTAAATACGTTTTCCTAACGAATCTAGGCCACATATGCTTATTTTGTCAACGTACGAAATGAAAATACACTGCAAACGACGACGGAGAGATAGTTTCAAATAATCACGTCGATTAAAAAAAAATTATTTCGGACCCACTAAAATGCCTAATAGCGTCTTTTTCTACGTGTCGTATCTGAAAAACTACTCACGGGATTCTTGTGAAACAACTCTAGAAACATGCGAAGGAGTTTGCTTGAAACTTTCCACCAACAAAAAGATGGGGTCACCACTGAAAGTGTCAGTCAGGCGAGTAGTCTACGATATCACAACACGCCGTTTCAGTGTCTTGCGGTAGAGGCGATACCGCTCCATACGAGCCGGTCAACATCGCCCTTGGCGCCGTGCCTCACTCACACAAAGACACGACCAGTAGGCGGGCCCCTTAAGGGGGCCGCCTACCCCACGCTTAAAATGCGGTTTAGTGTGTTCGTAAACAGGTTTTTTCTACGAAAATGTTCCACGTGCTCCCATTGTGCCAACGTACGAAAAGAAAACAAACTTCAGACAAGGTCGGAACCTCACTATTATGACGCCACGCTCATTAAAAACACTGTTTCTAAGTCCTCCAACATAGCTAAAAACGGCCTTTTTAGAACACCGTACTTCAAAATGTACTAACCGGATGTATGTAAAACTCAGGTTGCGACCTGCACTGAAATTAGTTGCAGATAGATTTTCCATCAATAATATTATTTGGTCACCGCTTAATGTCCCCTAGAAAAAAACGTTCGGCGGGAACCTTGCACGCTAATTCAGCGCTTGGCTCGTTGAGGCGACGCGGCATTTGATGCGCGCTTCAAGCTCGACCTTAATGCTCCGTCGCTTTTGAGCCTCTCACGCGCGGGTAGGCGGCGCCCTTAAGGCTGCTGCAGCCTCGGAACCCTGGCGCAAGTAAAGGCAGTGATATGCATGATAAATTGTATGCAATCGTTTACTTTTTTGGGAACTTCTATGAGACATACATTGATATCACTATAAATTATAATCGTGAAATTTCACAGTTCCAATAATTTGCGAGGTTTTTCACTGGCGAATCTGTTCTTTCGTCAATGTTGGCTGATAAAAAGTGAGAAAACTACGAATTGTTTAACATCTACGATCTGTAATTGGGGACCTGAATCAGAAACCATGCTACAGACTAAATAGTAATACAGACGTAAAATTACGTGGCGGCTCTTTTGATACTGGCGAACGTCACCGCTTATTGGCTGCCCGAGTTTGTTAATACAAGCGCTGTGTATGTTTGGTTTCTGCGTGTTACGGCAGGTTTACAATTGGCCCGGATACCGGCTAGCATGGCAGCCGCCTTACGCTGATTGGCCGTAGGCTTATTCGCCATGTTGCTGGCCAGGGAAGCCATTTTGCTGGCGTGTGTGACTGAGTTCGCTGTCCTATCGGCTATTTCACTTCTGCATTCCTAAATATTCTGTGGTGATGCTAACTCCACAATTTTGAAGTAAAAATAAAAAGTAATATATTTTTCGTGTGCCTTTATATCTAGCTTAAATATGTTACTAACTAATACCCAATATTTTTAATCCCATTCGTATAATATTCCATATAAAAATAAAAGCACACAGCAAAGATTTTTTTTATTATTAAATTTCGGGGTTAGCATGGTTTGGAATTCAGGTCCCCAAATCGAAAACGACTCTGTAAATTTGTAACTAAAATGTAATATCAACAACTTTACGTGATCTTAGTCTACATTGCAAGTATGCTAACAATTTTTGTTTACTCGTTATTTAAAATGAATCACGTGCAAGGGAAGTCACATTTAAATATACAGTATTCTTGTTGTTTTGGAGTTTTAGTACCGGTAATATTCAGTTTCGCCGTGTTGCTCTGTGCGAAGTTAAGCTTCTCTGAAAAACTTTAAATTTATTATAAAACAAAATTAACGCCCGTCACCGGTAAACATGATTTAAACGCACATTAACGGCAATTTTAATGTTGAAGTATTATTGGTGGGCTAGTGGTTAGTGTGTTAGCATGATATGCCAAAAGTCACGGGTTTAATTCCTGTCGTTTATAATTTTTCCGCATGCCTTTTTGAGTTTTTGACATAATTAAAAAAAGTTACATTTAATTTAAAACAAAGCATTTTTCTGGACAAGGTAGATACAATTATTTTTTTTTTAATAAGTGAAGTTCGTGGATTTAATCAATGCATATATTCCGCTAGTGCTACCCTTATTACTTGATAGATTCATATTGGCGTATTTTCAACAATTTAAATCACTAAAAATTAACTGGAAAACTGTGAATTTTTGTAGTGCTAAGTTTTGGGTGAGCCTCAATTAGGTTTTTAAAATAACCTGCGTAGGTATTGTCGTTATAATAAAATATCGAAAACATAATCTCTTTACTTTTTCTTGGTTTATTATTCCCGTAACAATAGTCCCTCTTCTCAACGTGAAAAACGGCTTTCGTCCTGAAATGATGTAATTTAAAATGACTTAGCACCCTCGAATACAATTTAATATGTAAATCCCTGTCCTCTCTCACGACTCGGATCCCAGGTAAGGCAGTGCCTTTAAGAATATTAACTTAGTTGCCTTTGTAGGTTGTTCGGAATAAAGCGAGCACTAAATATTTAACCTCTGAACAAAATCACTAGCCGTTACTGCATATAGTTAGAGACATGCAAAATTCGCGTTATTTTCTGACAGCTGACTAGACTCCAAGTGACTATAGGCAGGTTCGACGTATCCCGCTGGCCGATATTGTCGTGACTTGCCGCGGAGAATGCTTAGACGGTAGAGAGGCCGTGTGTACACACGTAAATAACAGCACATAAAGGTTCGTGGCCAATTGAATTGCAGATTATACTGTTTTATGTATAGAAATGTTACGTTTAGTCTGCTGCCAAATGATAACGCGAATTTTGCATGTCTCTACATATAGTTTAACATTAACTATAGTCGCTTTACTACTTGTATGGTTGGCAGTGAATTGCTGAATGTAGTTCCGTATATTTTCCTTTTTAAATACAATACTGACTTAAAATCAACTGAAATCAGTATATTTGTGTTTATATAATTAATAAACATTTTAAATAACTGTATAGGTTGCTACCGACAGCACAGTTAATCTTACACGCGCAGACATCAAGTGATGTGTCCAGAGAGGTTAGATATTTCCCGTCGTTAACCGTTACACGCGGAAAGATATAAATTGGCTGAAAATAGACATTTAGCACCAACCGCCTATACTATTGTTTTTAGGGTAAAACACTGTTCAGGCAGTAGGAAAGATTATTATACTGTCTTTGTATTCCCTCGAACAGTTTTAAATATTTTTACATTTGGTTTAGTAAACGGCGTGCGGTTGGTAGCGTTGAAGTGTGCATAAGAAACCGGTTTAAGTAGGCCTGGACATGGCAACCTTGAGGCTATAAAGACAGCGCATTATACAATAATTCACCGTGTTCTTGCTACAAATTGGCTGTTGCACATTCCTTGTAAATAATGTGCATCATTTTAGGAATTTTATTTTCAGAGTACAATAATTCACCCATTTATTATTTTTCGTACGTAATTTGTCGATTTGTCAAGCTTACGTAAACCTTTAACCAATTTTTTGTTTATAAAGGTTTCTCGTAAATGCAGGACATACTACTACGAATATTTTGTTAAAAATATATTTTATGTATATTATTATTCTTCATATTATGATAGTAATTTTGTTTTATGTAGAAAAATAGGTGGCGATATTTTCAGCATTAGTTTTAAATATTCACAGATTTTCGTAAGTGAGAGGTGGTAAGATAAAGGACCTTATATCCCAATACGATTATGGTTACATTCCCGTAACTGCATGCCAGGAGGGTGGGGCCAGACACCTCGCCTCTCACCAAGGCTATCCGGGTTCGAATCTCGGCGGGGTCGGTCCCTGGATTTTCGTATGTGGGAATCCTGCCGGACAACGTCGTTGGTCGGCGGGTTTTATCGGAGATCTCCCGTTTCTCCCACTCTTTCATTCCGGCGCCACTCCACACTCACCTCATGTCACCCGTCACCAGCGCTGAAAACCTCGATGCTAAGCTCTGACCATCAAATCTCTCACTCTCTAGTAGCGGGGAATATCTTTGAATTCACATCAAACAATAACACGATTTATTTTAAAAATATATTTTATCAGTATTTATGCGAAGACAGAACACTTGTGCTTTCTCCTGATTATACATTCAGCAGTAGTAAACGACTGATTTTTTTTTTTTTTGGAGAAAGCAGTCAACTGATTCACTTTCGGAAAGTTTAATTCCTTTAACACAACTTTCTACGGCCCTCAAAAGTACGGATCCAAATCACCTAAAAATTTGAAAAGTGCTAAGGATAAGGTTTTTGTATTTATTGACTTCCCGAAACTTATGTTAATAGGCTAAGTGTGATTCATAATTGTAAATAGAGACACTAAAATTTTTGTGTGCTCGTGTTCATGTAACATAAAGTTTGTTTTGAAAAAATACTATACCTGTGTGTCAATAATTTTCGTCCCTTATTTCAGCAAAAGTCGCTAGTTTACACAAAAATCATTATTTAGGCCCACGTCAACACCAAAGACTTGGAACGTACACAATTTTCGTTTGATATATATGCTCACACAATAATTACCCACGCGTATGTCGCAGTTAGATTATTCACCGTTTTGTTTCAGTGTCCTACGTACATGTCGGCAGCTCTTCTTCATGGTTAGGGACAGGAAAATTTCGCGAAATCAATTACCTGCATGTTAGAATCAATTGTCCTATGCATACTGAATCCTCGACCATTTGTTTATTAGGTGCTACACACTAACACAGCAGACAATGAACGAATAGACGAGACTTGTGTATGCATAGGGCAATGGAGATTTTAACACACAGGTCATTGAATTCGCGAAATTTTCCTGTCCCTATTCTTCGTTATCGGCAGAGTGTTTTGTCACTCATTTGACAGCACCAATCATAACAAGGTTACTGCGACACCACACGTCTGTGATTTTCTGGAAGAACAGCGACACACAGGATGTTGAAAACATCCGATCACTGACCATGAAGCAGAGCTGCAGATATGAGTATAAGACATTGAAACAAATTGTTGTAAAATTCTATTCGCCGAAAATCAGGAGCTCTACTCTAAGGTTGTTGTGACACCACACGTCTTTTTCTTGTCAGTAGAATCCCAAGACAAATTAGAGTTAAAACATCTAATTATTGAACGTGAAACAGAGCTGCTAAAGCATTGAAACCAAACGTTGTAAAAATCTTCTTGCCATACAGAATCGTGCATTTGGCAATAATTTTTAAATATTTTCAGTTGGAGGGGGCCATTGAGAGGAGGGAAAGATCTCTGATGTGACACGCCTTCCACCTACGTGCATAGATTGTATTGCATTTCTACTGACAGATACAGTTACTCCATACATGGCAGCACTACCCGAGAGTATTATGTATTTCAAGACGTGAAATTGCGTTCGATCTCATTCGCCGGAAAGTGGCGGAATGTAAAGGAAACCACAGCGCTGTGGTTAGATCACCTTCCTTTGCCGTGAATGTCGGAATCCTCATTCCGCCCAGGTGCCCGCCGGATTTTCTACACACATCGCCGCAAACCGCAAGCTCGCCTTGAAGAGATTGGAGATGCCTGGTTGGTAACGCGCTCTCGCTGCAACAAAAGCAACGCGCGTTCGATTCTCACGTAGGTCCATTACGATGCCGAATCACCGCAAAGATGTTTTTTTTTAAATAGAGATATCTTTCATTCAGAAAATGCTTTCGAAAAATTAAACTTCTAATTACAGCTAAATACGCAACGTGTATAACTTTTACCAAAATTTCACAGTTATTTCTTAATTATTTTAAGAACATTATAAGTCCACAAAAATTATTAAAAATTTACAGAAATTCTAGGAAATATATAGCTATACCAATGTTACTGTAACTTTGCCACGAATTCATTTACTTCGATAATCAATATCTTTTATAATTTACGACTGTCTGCGGCGTCACAATTGTTTTGAAAACTAGTCATAGGTAAAAAAATGTTATATTACGTAAACAGCCACCAAATTTGACTTTACAATTAGCTCTCCGATAAAAACATTCAGTCAATTTCTACTTGTACAGCCTAAGTATTTCAGTCCTATACCTACGTGCACACGCTTTAATCATTTACGAGCTGGAAAGTTTCGCGAAAAGATTTTTGCACAAACTTGTTTCAGTTCCTTATGCGAAAAAACGCAATTCTTAGAGATTTTGAAATTTCGCGTATTCAATTTCCTGCATGTTAGAAAAAATATCATATGTATAGAGTCACGACTATTTCGCGTATTGATTCTAGGTCAGGTTGAACGGCAACAGTGTATACTTCCCTGTTATTACTGTAATCGGACAACAATAGTTTTGAGTCACTTTTGACGACTGCAAACCAGTAAGGAATTAGGAAATAATTTGTTGTGAACTCACGTGGGACCCTCTTGTACGCTAAGAAACCAATGAATACTCAACTGTAGCCGGTGTGTGTATAAGACTGAGAAGTCTAAGCTGCTACAAGATGAATACGCAAAACAATCATGCCTCTACCTACGTATACTCAAGTCACAACCATTTGTCCACTAGCTGCTACTCAGTGGAACACCAGACAGTGAACGAATAGACGGGGCTTGAGTATACATAGGATATTCGATTCCAACACGCAGGTCATTGAACTCGCGAAATTGCACTATCTCTAAAGACGCTGGAAAATCGCGAAAATATTTAACATAGTCGCCAATAAACTGTAGTATCTTAAACGTGACACGTGCAAACAGTTTTCTGGCAAACCACATACGTTCTGTGTTACAATTGTTCAGTTCTAATTGGGTCTGTTTAAGAGGGACACAGTACTTCATACAAACGATAGCCAATATAAGCGCCAAAACTTCAGTGTTATACATAGTATGTTGGAGCCTAGCAAGCAAATAACTTTTCCCGCGATTTACCAGTGTCTCTAACTATCTCTAGCAATTATGGTGAGCGAGAGTATATTTTTTCCCCCGTGTCTTCAGTTTCTACCCGCAAATAACATGCATAGAGCCACGATTCTGTAATTTTTGCACGATTTTGTCTCACTGCCTTACGTGCACATCGGCATCTGTGCGTTATGGTTATTGGCAGCGTGTCTTCGTTCAGGCATTTCTCTCATTTGACTGCACCAATCCGGGTAAGACAATAGCGGCAGCATATGTCTGTGATTTGCCATAAGAAACCTGAGACACGTGAAAGTTAAAACTATAAATCATTGACCATGAAGCAAAGCTGCAGATGAACACTTAATACATTGAAACCAATTGACGGAAAAATATTTTTACCATAAAATTGTGGTTCTGCTATGCGCAGGTATGTACTTCTATATTATGGCGAGTGAGAGTATTTTTTTACTCTCCCTGTCTTGGGTTTCTACCAGCAACTTACGTACATGTGGTGTCGCAGTAACCTTGTTTTGATTGGCACAATCAAAACAAGAGACATCCCCGCAGAAATTTACACTGCCGAAAAGCATTACTCATATAGCTTGGGACCCCGGTTTTTCACGAAAAGATTTTTGCCCCACTTTTTTTCTGTGCCCTACGTGCACATCTGCAGTTCTGATTCGTGATCAGTGATTGGATATTTTAATTCTCTCGAGCCTTGGGATTCTACCGGTAAATCACAGCCGTGAGGTGTTGCAGCGACTTTATTGTAATTGTCTCAGACAAATGATATACGGCTCAGTTTTATCTGTACTTAACTTTTAACATTGATTTTTCTAACCTACAGTAGAATTATCCTTATCTCAACATAGACTGTTTTTTTCATCTGTATTTTTCTACCATCTGTGGAAGAGACTACATACTAGTAAATTTAAATCGATTTTCACAATACAGAGCCATGATACGCCCGTCGCTTGCCGCTAACGACGAGTTTCTGCCACGTGTTCATAATAGAGCGATGAAATATCGCCGGCCGCTGGCGACAAAAATTTGTGCTGCCATCTTTTACCTGAAGAAATATCTTAGCAACTGTAAACGTTTTTTGATAAAACATGATCATAAAATAAAATAAATAATTATATGTTAATGCTCACTTAGATTTAAATAAATAAATATCAAACAGAACGTAATGTTTAGTAAAGTAAGGCAAATATATTAGTTTCTTTTCAATGAACTTTCGCAGTCTATTACTTTAATTTGCACAAATACCGGTATATTTTATACAGTGTTATTAGTATGAATAGGTTTTTTTACTCTGATTCTGCTTCTGAAACTTTCGAACGAAGTTAATCTATGTTCAACTCCGTACATTTCTGCAGGGCAGACTACTAAAGACATTCCATAATACTAACTCGAAATAAACCACACGATCGTATGTCATTTAACAAAGGCAGGATTTCAATGCTGAAACGCAAATACATTTTATCCTTAATTTCTAGGTTCACAGGCGTGATACAAACGGTTACATGAGTGGCGCCGGAATGAATGAGCAGGGGAAGCGGGATGTCCCCGATAAAACCTACCAAGTGACATCTCTTCCGGCACAATTCCTGTAAGCAAAAACCTTGCTCGACCGCGCCGGGTATCGAACACGGATCGCCTTGGTGGAATGCGAGCTCCTCAGCCGCTGTGGCAACCCGTGTCCGAAATTCTTAAGGAGGCCGCCTGACTAGCGCTCGAGCTGCGTGCAGCGTGCTCGGGAGTTATGTTTTCTTCTCAGCGACCAGGAAACGTGCGTCCACAATGCTTTTTCAGCCGGCTGTTTCTCAAGGTATATGTACCGGAAACACTGCGCGCGCGTATACGACTATAGGCGCAGAGGCGAAATCACAATATATGTTCCGGCCAGCACCGCTCGTAGCGCCTCATCGATTTCCGCCTCACACACATAATCACGCCCTTCACCAGGTGGCCTCCTTAATCATTTCTACTGCTTTTACGGTATTTTTTTAAATCCTAAACAATAGCAGATATTAAAAAACTGTTGTATGTTAACTAATTTTTTCACGACAAAATTCACAATGGTTTCAGCTAATTATACAATTAAGGAAATTCCCATTAATGAAATAATTTGCCAAAATTATACAATTACTTGTCTAATAAAAATTTGACTGCACAGTAAATATTCTTTCCAACAAACCTGTGGAACACTTTTTCGATAACTACTCTGGTTTATGAAT
Organism: Medauroidea extradentata; assembly: GCA_003012365.1. NCBI lineage: Eukaryota > Metazoa > Arthropoda > Insecta > Phasmatodea > Phasmatidae > Medauroidea > Medauroidea extradentata. Next base: position 12,704 of record PNEQ01009769.1, read on the forward strand.
AAAAAATTGTTATCGTTACAGCAGTGTAAATGATGGAGCATTGCCATAATTGTGTAATCTGCTTTATTTCTAGACACAAGCTTTACTTACGGCGTTTTTCCGCCGTAGAGACGCTGAGGAGGGAATGCGAGACCACGGCAGGGTAAACATATCGGAGAAGGGGAAGTGAGCCGAGGAAAAGGAGGCGGAGGGGGGAACTTCTTATTGTGCTTCAAGTTCTTCACTTGGATAAATAAATATCTGTCAGTTCCAAGATTTGAAGGACGAGCAAACACAACGGGGGGATAGAAATAAAAGACGGGCGGCAGTAATAAATAAGGAAAAAAGAGGCGATACTCGGCCCAGCTCGGAGACGCAGATGAAGCAAGCACACAGGATGCGGGCAAACACAAATTCTAATTCGCTGATATAACCAACCGAAAATTAAACTGCTGCAGTCTTCTAATTATCAACTTACTGTGCGAGGGACAGTTCAGCCTCCCGCCAGAGCCAAAATTGAAGTGAAATTTGTTTTTGAACGAATGTATCAGCTCTCATTTCTGTATCATAATTGTATATTAATGGCAGTAACGTCCCTTTATAGGAAGGGACGTGGTGGCCCTACCACTAATGGGATTCGGTTTCGATTCCCGGCAGGTTCGGTCCCCGGATTTTATCGTTTGGGAATCGTGCCGGACGATGCCGCTCGTCGGCGTGTTTCCTCGGCGGTTTCCCGTTTCCCCCGCCTTATCATTCCGGCGCTGCTCCATACTCACGACATGTCATCTCTCACCAGCGCTAAATAATTCGATGTTAGGCCATAATCCTTCATTTATTTCAAACAATTGCAAATAACTTAAATACTTTTTTAACCAAATGCTTTCAAAAAATTGAGACTGTGTACAGTCCTACGATACACAATATTGGTAGAGCATATTTAAAAATATTGTACCGTTTGCTAGCAAACAATTATTTTGCTTTATTTTGCCTTATTTTGGCAACGAAATATGTAATATTTCAGGGGCAAAAATCTAAAAATCCGTTCGATGCATTGCAACAGAAAAATTCATATACAGACGATGATATATACGTGTTAAATCTGTAAGATTAATTTTTGATATATGTATTAATTTGTGTAAAATAAAATTTCGAAACCACTGCAAAACTAAAGAGCTATTTAGTTTTTACTGTTTTTGCGATTATTATTTTTTAAGTTAAACTGGAAGCAGATATCAAACATCTGTGTGGCAGTATTGTTTAAAATGATTTTTGCCGTAGTAGCTAATTTTTTCAAAACAATAAAGTATACGGTTTCGGCTAAAAGTCAGTAAACTAGAATTTTGTTCATTACATAACTAGCTATAATCATAATATTTACTGTCTTGAAAATATCAGCCAAGATTGAGAAGACGAATTTAAACAAAATTGCTAGACAAATTTTTTATATCTGCTCTCGTTTAGACGTAAAAAATTAGTATCGCTAAATAAGTATAAATTAGAGAGCATGGCCTTAAGTTCTGACAAAAATCTCTTACTCACTCACTCACTCACCCATTACAGGAGGCATCCCAGCATTCGTTGCAATTCTCAATATATATTTTAGACACCGTGACCATCCTTCTTTCACGTTTTGCCCCCACCCCCAATAATTTTTGTGAGAAAATGTCCATGGGCGTTCCCACAACAGCACATTAATTTTTTCTATAAATTTTTTTGGTACCTCGTTCTGACTTTCTTCCCCATCATGCACTTTCTCCCTCAAAATGTATTTTATTTTTTAAATTTTTTGAGAGGTTTTGTAGGATGCACGCACAACTCCACGTTATTTTTACTAATTTATTTTTCGACACACCGTTCTGTCATTCTTCCCCGTTTTGCCCCTGCCCCTCTACCCAAATAAAAAAAGTAGTCACAAACCTTCGCAGGCACACGCATAACATCTCACCTAAGATTTATGGCGTGGTATTGTGACAGAATATTTAGGTATACAGAAGTGAAATAGCCAGCAGAACAACGAACTCATCTACTACACACGCCAGCAAAATGGCTATCCTGGCCAGCAACATGTCGACAACACCTACTGCCAATCAGCGTAAGGCGGCTGCTCTGCTAGCCGGCAGCCAGGCCAATAGGAAACCTGTAGTAACCTGCAGGAGCCAAACATACACGGGGCTGGTATCAACAACCTCCAACAGCCAATAAGCGGCGAAGTTCGCCCATATCAAATGAGCCGCCTCATCATTTCACGTCTGTATTACTACTTAGTCTGTTGTGCTGTATTTCATTTGTATGTGATATATTTTAAATGTTCGAAAACCACTCGTACAGAGAGAATTTTTTTTCTTAAATTCGGTTGTCATAGAGCTCTGGATATTATTGTATTGATAAAAGTAAAAATAAAAAATTTTCAATTTTTATAATTTTTTTTTTAAGATCTTGTTTTCGTAAAAAAATTGGTTTTTAATTTTTTACTCGAAAGCGAAACATGCTATTAGCTAGTGTAGTACAAACAGACGTCCTTGATTGATCGTGACTGGAAAAATTCGCGGGTTCACAGACATGTAGTCTAGCATCTAAGAATATATGTGTAATCAAGCAGACAGCAGCTGTTCATTGGCTGCTCGCTGACAAAGTGATACCACATGGTTGGGTTTGCGTTTAGTTGATTTCTTATTACTGGGTCAGCGTTTTCCAGGTGATGTCAACTAAGACAAGGACCAATGACGAAAATGACACATACGTAGAGATATTTTAAATCTAGCTTGTGCTTTAGAAAAGCGAGTTTTTCAGGTCTCCGTCGATAGATTATTCTTGCTGTTCGTTTGACGACATACATTACCATTCCCCTGAAAGTTAACCGCCTGCAAAGGAAGTCAAGCTGTTTGCAGTACTTCATCCGATAACCATTTACTGGAATACTTCCCAACGTGCATGAGTGATGTTTTCTAAAGAATATAATCTTTAAAATGTTGCATGGGTTTGTACCTATTACAGATGGTCGATTACGATTCGGTTTTGGTCCTGTCAGAAGAATGACAAGTAATTTTTTATAAGTTTTGAAGCGAAATCACGACTACGTTTGTATTTATTCCGTGCGAAAAGTATGACGACCACTCCGAAGGCTATATCTGGCGCTAAAATTCGTTCGCCAGTCGAACAGGCTTACTTAATATTTATCTACAGTGCGATTAGATCTTGATGTACTGTACTTTGATTAATACTGAACGAAACTATGTTTCAATCAGTTAAAATAATTGCATATCTTGGCATCACGAAAGAGAATATGTTAGAAATTATCGCACTAAATACGCTTCCAACCAAACATAATTTCATCAACTATTTGAACAAATACATGCACGGCCAAAGCCACATCGTATATTGTCACACGGGTTAGTGAAATATTATAGACATTCGCCATTGCCGTGCTATGTCCATTTGCCTCCATTGCTAGAATCTTTTCAAGATATTATTTAGTCACTTTTTCTGTAGGTAGGGACCTGAAAAATTCACCTTTTCTCCCACGTACAAGCTAGATTTCAAATATCTCTAAGTTTGTGTCACTTTTGCCGTTGGTAAGGGACTGAAAAATTCTCGTTTCCTTTTATGTACAATACTGAAGTAATGGCAAGCCCAGCCTTGTCGTATCACTGTGTCAGACAGCAGCCAATGAACAATCGTTGTCTGCTGGAATACATACATATTCTTAGAGGCTAGCCTACAGGTCATTGAACCCGCGAATTTTTAAAGTTTCTAAGTATAGGCAAATTAAATAAAAAGCTACGCGTAAGCCACTTGATTAATATAATTACTACAGAACAGAGTATGTGGACGCTAGCTTTTTATTTTATATTTTGAGGCACGGAAACGGGAAAGCTGATAAGTCGAATATCCTACATTACGTCCATGAAACTCCTCAATTCTTCTAAGCATGAAGGACTAAACTATTCTGCAGAGTTTTCGTAGAAAGTGTTTTTCAATGGGACTTCAAGCGATGTCCCTGTTACGTTATTTGTGTAAGGTATGTGTTAAAGTCTAATGCAGGTTTCTATTATTTTGTTTTACAAAGACGGTTGATATTTTCTCAACAAAAGCAACACGAAAATGTCATTTTTAGCACTTTTGAGGAGCTTGAAAATCATACTTTTAATTAGCGAGCAACAATTTTAAATCCATAGGTACACAGTTTGGAGAGTGTATTCCTTTCGTGGATAAACGCGTTGAAAATATTTTTAATAGTTATACGTGAAAATTACTTTCCGTACCACGTAACAGCACAGCTCACGCGCCAGGCGCTT
>PNEQ01009769.1:17077-92425 GCA_003012365.1 Medauroidea extradentata
AAAAAAAAAAAAAAAAAAAAAAAAAAAAAAAAAAAAAAAAAAAAAAAAAAAAAAAAAAAACGAAGCTTAGCGGTCTTTTCGTAGACATAAGTCTGTACGTTACCTTTCCCGGACCAAAAATTGTTCATTACAATAACTGTTTGTGGTGTATTACGAACAAAATCCTTAGAGTTGAAATAATATATTTTAGAAGAAAAAAGGTTGGAATTATACAAGCGGGTGTAGGATTGCAAACACTTTGAAGAGTCGAAACAATTTTTTGCAGTGCAGTTAAGTAATAAATATCTAACTCTGACACTGCGCACGGGATTTGCCCTAAAGAGGCATTTTTTTATTTTCGACTGTTTTTATAATGTACTAAATTAACACTACTTTGAACTAAACATCCCCTAAATTGCGAAATATATATTAATTATACGATCTCTATAAAGTTACGTAACTTACATTCACTTACATGTACCGTAAGTAATAAATGGTTTAAAACTAATTAAAAGTCAATTTTATCAGATACTTATCACTGAAGTGTAATGAAAATAATTTTAAAACAATTTCTTTCTAAAGCCTTTCGTGCTCATCTGCAGCTCTGCTTAACTACTGTAAGCAGAATATATATGCGGGGACCCCTGACTTTAGCGAAACGAGTTTTGCATCACTTTGTTTCAGTGCCTTGTGTGTACTTCACCAGGTCTGCTTCATGTTTATTGGCCGGGTATCTTAGTCAATAAACGTCTCTCATTTGACTGTGCCACTCAAAACCAGGTTACTGCGGCACGACACGTCTGTGGTTAGCGGATATAACTCTAAAACGTGTGAGAGATCAAGCATCCAATCATCCCCCATAAAGTATAGCTGCTGATGTGTACCCTAATTCAGGCACAGAAACAATTATATATATATATATATATATATATATATATATATATATATATATATATATATATATATAAGTGTTAAAATTTTATAATTTTTGAAAATTTTCGTGATTTGACACAAGGTCAAGGTCAGGATTACTGTTAAATGTCAAGGTCATCCAACATGGCGGCCGAGGCCGTGACGTCACAACATGGCGGGTGGTGCGTCACTGTGCCTCACACCAACTCCATGTCCCAGAAGAAACCAAAGCATACTATTATATATATATATATAATAGCAGAATCGTCACTCATGTTACTGCGCCAATCACAGTTAGGTTACTGCGACATCACACGTCTGTGGTTTACTGGTAGAACCCTAGACGATAAAAGTTTCAAACATCCGATCACAATCACCGACCAGGCAGTAAAGCTGCAAATGTGAACTTTGGGAATTAAAACCAATTGTGACAATATTTCACTAAAACTCACTATCTCTGTCAATGCCTAGTGCATAGGGTAAAATATATGCGATTTCAGTGACATGCATGATAGAATTCACTGTCCTATGCACAGTGCCACGAATTTGCGGCGAAAATATTTTTGCAACATTTTTTCAATGCCTTTCTTACATGTCGGCAGCTCTACTACATGCTTATTGGCAGTGTGTCTGAGTCAGTAAACCGTCTTTCATTTGACTGCAGCAATCAGAATAAATTTATTGCGACACGATACGTCTGTGATTTGATAAAATAGAACCCCATTACAAGAGAGACTTAATTCATCCCTTCACAGAACATAGAACAAAGTTGCAGACATATAAGTAGAGACTGGAAAAATTCGCGAGTTCACTGACACGTAAGCCAGCCTCCAAGAATGTCTGTGTATTCAAGCAGATAACATCTGTCCATTGGTTGCTCTCTGACACAGGGATACCACATGATTGGGCCTGCATTTAGTTGATTCTTTAGTATTGACTCAACGCTCGCCAGGTGTCAACTAAGTCAAGGACCAATGGCGAAAGTGACACAAACTTACACCGATTTGAAATATAGCTTCGCTTAAAAGAAATTGCGAGTTTTTCAGGTCCCTACACCTAAGGTACTGAAACCGAACTTTGCGAAAATATTTTGGCTATAAAATCGTGGCCCTACTTTGCACTCAAGCCCAGTATCTTCATTCATTGTCCGTGTTCGATTTTTCAAGCCCTTGCAAAATGCACAGTGGAAGTGACTTCACACGTCCTGCTGCTAGAATTCACACAAAGGGCATGTATGTACTCTATAATGTCTCCTTCAACTAACGGGACGGGCCACCTACTCTTCTGAAGCCGTAGATTCTAATTCACAAAATGCAGCCTACTCCATGAAGGAAGCAAGGGATTTGGGCTCAAGGTAAAGTGATCAAGGTCATGTTACACTGAAATTGAACACGGCCATTGTCTGCTGTTCAGGTGTGCAACCAGCTAACGGTGAAATGGTCGGTGCTTGAACAGACACACAAATGTGAATTCTAACATGCTAGTCATTCACATCGCAAATTTTCTGTTCCTTGCTTATGTTAATGTAAGCAGTTTTGTTTCATGATTAAAGGTACGTCAATTTCGCGGTTTCATCTGGCAGCAGCCTAGACTTGTCAGTCCTATACACCCACTGGCCACAATCGATTTAACTATTGGCTTATAACCGTACCAGCAGGTAGCAAGCGATAGCACCTCGCATTATTTTCTTATTTACTACTGGCTTGCAGTAGTCAACCACGTTTCGTAACAGCCACCAGCAAGTCACAGACGTGACAATGAAGTATACATAATTGGCGTTCAACCAGACCTGGAATACATTTGCGAAATTTACATACCTCTATTCATGATCAATGCATGGATGTTTTTAATTCTCTTCGTTTTGGGGTTCTACCCACATAGGTGTGGTGTCGCAGTAACATTGTTCTGATTTGCGCAGTCACGTGAGTTTCATTTCAGCTCAAATACACGCTGCCAATATCTAGAGACCCGAAAATTTAGCGAATTCATTTGAAAAGAATTTAGATTTCAAACAACCGTACACGATACAAACTTTCGCGATCGGTAGGGGCCGGAAAATTTCGCGGATTCAATGACCTGCATGTTAGATTCCACTGTCCTCTGTGTACCATAAATCGATGACTTTGAACATGTGGGGTGACTTGGGACATTAAAAAAAATAACAATTTTCCCACGTAAGGTAGCACTGAGTAAAGAAATGTACATGTGATAAATTTCAAATCATGAATCTCTTCATGAAAATAAATTCATGTTTACTTGCAGTTGTCAAACATTAACAAAAGTTTATAAAAGTGTCCCAAGTCAACCCACGTGTCCCGAGTCACCCCATCTTACGGTTCTCAAGCCCCGACCATTTGTCTACTAGTTGCTACTTACTGGAACAACAGACAATGAACGAATAGACGGGACTTGAATATGCATAAAACAATGGAGTCTAGCATGCGGGTCATTGAATCCGCGAAATTTTCCGGCCCCTAACGATTGGATCGCTGTTCGTGAAACTCTTCCTTGAGGACTGTGAACCAATAGCAGACCTGCATGAAAACACTCACTGACTGCCGCGCTACCTTGTCACATGTACAACTGTCCACTCACTGGAGCAGCAGACAATGTACAAGTAACTGAGGACATAGTGTACACAGGACTGTGCAGTCCAGTCTGCTGGTCGTTGAACCGGCGACATTTCCGGGTCTCTAAATCACCACGAAGAAGAGCAAGAGGCGTACACGTAAGGCAACGAAAAAAAGTTAGTTCAATGATCTGTTTACCAAATATCTGTGACTGTATAGACACTGAGCTTCCAAAACTGTAGCAGAACTAACCTTGCCCCGGTGCAAGACTTGGGGATCATCTACAGCTCGCAGTTTGTTTACAAGCCAGATCGTGTTGCTGTATGCTGCTCCACTACACACGTGCGTGGCAAGAACGGGTTGCTGAAAGCCAGTGTAAACAAGAAGACGGCAATAACGAAACAAATGCCAGCATTTGGTTCTCATTAAATTTGCGCTGGCATTCGCGCGACTCTCGACTCGTGAGCACTGGTTGCAGAAGACGTGTTCCACCTGGTTACAGCTGGTTTGATACGGCGTGAATAAACACTGAAAAAGCTAATTGTACACTGTTCTGTTATACACTTTATTTACCAAAACACAAATCCCCCTGTTACAATTAAAAATTTTAAGGGCATCTTATTTTAATGAAAAGATTTTTGCACCAACTTATTTGAATGCCTTATGTGCACATCTGCACCTCTCCTTCATGTTCAGCGGTCGGATGTTTTAACTCTCATTTGTCTTGGATTTCTACTGGCAAATCACCAGCGTTTGGTACCACAATTGTGATACTCTTGATTGGTGCAGTCAAACGAGAGACGTGCCTGAACAAAGACACGCTGCCAATAACTACGAGGCAGAGTTATAGAGTACATAAATTGCACTGAAATAAGTTGGGCGAAAGTCTTTTCGCCAAAATCAGATACTCCTAAAATTTTTGGTTTAAGGCGACCGCCTACCTCGCGCTTCAAATGCGTTGCAGTGTGTTCGTAAAGGTTTTCTCTACAAAATTATTCCACGGGTGCCCATTGTGCCAACTTACGAAAATAAAATAAACTTCAAACAAGGTCGGAACCTCACTGTTAAGACACCACGTTCATTAAAAACACTAATTCTAAGCCCTCCAAACACGACTAAAAACCGCATTTTCATACTGCCGTACTTCAAAATGTACTAACCGGATGTACGTAAAACTCGGTTGCGACCTGCGCTGAACGCAGTTGCAGACTTTCCACCCATAAATTTATACTGTCACCGCTTAGCTTAGTGTCCCATAGTAAAAACAGTTCGGCGGGAACCATGCACGTTAGTTAGCTCGTTAAGGCGACGCGGCATTTGATGCGCGCTTCAAAGACGACCTTATTGCTCCGTAGCCTTTGAGCCTCTCAGGCGCGGGTAGGCAGCTACCTTAAATACAAACCACAAAAAGTCCTTCCCCAAATGTGGTTAAAAGTTCACACTGATGCTGCTATTAAAATAGCGTTGTAGCGTTCTTAATGATTTTAAGTTAGGTGTTGTTTTATTTAATATTATATTGAACAATAATTTTCTATTTAAAAAGCAAATATAATTGCACTCAAATAAAACTTCGTAATAACTAATTTAGTCATTACAAGGAAATGTTTTTAAAATTGTCTTTCCCATAAAGCAAAATTTCTTAACGGCAGGCTGAACAGCCTCAAACAATTTTTTTTCTTTGTTCGAAAATAATGATTTATGCTGTGTGCAGACATATGAAACTCTACATAAAAGTAACACTCACAGCAATTAGTTTTGACGTGGTTTAACGATAAGTACGGACAAGTAATACTCGCGAAAATATTTTTGCACCAGCTTGTTTCAAACTTTACGTACGCTTCTGCAGATCTGCTTAATGGGCAGTGATGAGATGTTTTTTTTAACTATCAGTGTCTTGGGATTCTACTGACAAGTCATAGACATGTGATGTCGCACTTCCCGTGTTCAGATTGAAACAGTCATATAAGTGAAGCTTCTACACAAAAACATGCCGCCACTAAGCCTTGCTGCAAAATTATTTTTCCCGACTAAATCATGGCTCTATTAATAATGCCAAACGTATTTAGCATCAAGCCTCCGCAATAAAAATTGCGCAATATTTGTAATTAATTAAAAATTCATTAATTTTCTACTGGAACGAACGAAAATAATGTTTTCTACTATACGATTTGGAAAAGGAAATTTCGCGGAAATAATTTTGCACCACTTTGTTTCAGTGACTTACGTGCGCACCTGCAGCTCCGTTTTATGGTCAGTGATTGGATGCCGTAACACCCAGCGTCTTAAGTGAGTGAATGAGAGATATTTTGGCCAGCGCTGAACATCGAGGTCTTCAGCGCTAGTGAGGGATGACATGAGGTGAGTATGGAGCAGCGCCGGAATGAAAGGTCGGGGGAAACTGGAGATCACCGAGAAAACCCACCGATCAACAGCATCGTCCGGCACGATTCCCACACGCGAAAATCCGGAGACCAACCCCACTGGGAATCGAACCCGGATCGCCTTGGTGGGAGGTGAGAGGTCTGACTCCTCGACCACCGAGCCCCCCAGCGTCTTGAGGTCAAACCCGCAAATCACAGATGTGATGTGTGGCAGTTATCAGTGTACTGAATGGCACAGTCAAATAAATAACGACTCTACACCAAAGCACTCTGCCAATAGCCATAAAGTTGAACTACAGATACGCACGCAAGGCACTGAAACCAAGTGGGACAAAAATCTTCTCGTCAAAAATTCCTGTCACTCTACATTATATATTATTATATTTTAAAATTTTTGCTAAAATTCCTTTGGAAACTAGTTGGACTACAATCAGTTGAATAATTTACAAGAAACGAGTTGTAACTATACAAACATTGTTTGTAAATGTACAGAAGTTTCTTGTTATTATTCGTAAATATTTTAATATTTATTTCGGATGATTTCTTGTAAACTCAACACTCAAAGTTGAAAGTTTTACAAAAGTGTTGTACGGGCACTTCAAATTAGAGATTTTGATTATTTAATGACTTATACAGTCAGAAACTAAAAATAAAATACTTTTTTTTTCAGTAAACACCAAATAATTTTGTAGCTTTCGAGTATGCCAGGTACTTATTTTTGAAATGCTGTTCTTTTTAAACATATCAAATATCAAACAAACCCGCATTAAAATAAACGTTAGCATATTTGAAATAATTGGAGACCTGAAAATTTCTCATTACAATGTAGAATTCAATAAATTTAGAGTACGTGCCTCTCGCAATTGGTCCTTGACTTATTTGACACTTCCTGGAGTGAGCTGAGCCAATAATATAGGAGCAATTGAGTGCAGGCCCAATCATGTGGTATCACTGTGTACCCCAATTTTTTGTTAACCAATTTCACAAGCAATTTATTTCTGTGCTTCATGTATACTGGCAATTTTTTTTTAATTTTCCGTACCTTAACGCTTTACTGCAAAAAACGAACGTGTGGTAAAGCAAAACCCTTTTTCTGATTGGTGCAGTCAAATGAGAATCGTCTTTCCACAAAGACACGCTGCCAATAACAATGAAGCACAGCTGCAGCTGCGCACATGAGACACTCAAACTTTGCAGAAATATTTTCACCAAATTTAGGTGTTCCTTACAATAGGTATTATTGTTATTAATAATATTTGTGATTCACATGAATACTTTGTATGTAGATAACAAGAAATTTTGCGAATTTATTTCAGTAGACGTTAGAGTTTATACTCCTGTACACTTTAATTACTTTCGTGATTGGGTCACTGTTACTGAAACTCTTCATTGAAGACTGTGAACCAATAGCAGACCTGCATGTAAACACTCGCTCACTGCCGCGCTAGGACACAGTGTACATAGGACTGTGGAATCCAGCCGGCTGGTCCTTGAACCCTCGACATTTCCGGTATTCTAATCAAATGCATCAAAATTTCAACAGTATAATTAAATATTTGAAATTCATCCCTTATTGATACAGACCGGAGAAATTCACGGGTTTACTGGCATTAAGGCTAGCGTACAAGAATTATGTGGACTAAAAGAACAGCAAATGCTTATTAAGTGCTCGCTGAAAAATAGTTATGAAATAATTCGGCCCGCATTAAATTGCAGCATAATTATTGCCTCAGCGCTCTTAAGGAGGTGCAAAATAATTCCGTGGCCTATTGCTGAAAAATACAAATTTACAGTTGTTTGAATTCTAGACTGATTCCGAAAGAGAAAGCGAAATTTTCACGTCTGTACTTAATAGATTTTAAGAGTCCAGTAAATGTAGCGGGTTCAACGACCGGCCGGCTGGACTCCACAGTCCTGTGTACACTATGTCCTCAGTTACTTGTACATTGTCTGCTGCTCCAGTGAGTGGACAGTTGTACATGTGACAAGGTAGCGCGGCAGTCAGTGAGTGTTTTATGCAGGTCTGATATTGGTTCACAGTCCTCAAAGAAGAGATTTGCCATCCAATCGCGAAAGATATTTACGTGTACAGTTATTTGAAGTGCAACGTTTTCTCAAATGAATTCACGAAATTTTCTGGGATTCTATTGGTATTATATCCATTGCCCACTTTCTACCAAACATAAAGTTGTACTGATACGTTGCTACATTGATTCTTTTTATGACAGGTCATAATTTGAAATAGTGGATATTTTTGGTTATCATGTGTTGGAGAAAGAAGCAACAGTTATTTTTTTATTTGCTTTGTAACAGTCAGCAAAGTGAATAGTTAATTAATAAATGCATGTCCTAGTGCGTGTGTTAATTTTATGCTATCTTAAAAAATTTATAGTGATTAAATTGGCGAGAATACTTGCATACATTTAACGAACTTCAAGCCTAATTATTTAGAACCTAACTAAACACATTTTTCAACACGTAACTAAAAGGTAGCCGTGCTTTATAACAGCTGTTTCTCCCCCTCCCCGCCCTTAAAAACCATTATTTCTCTTTATTGCATTTTGTAACGTAACTGAAATGATCTTGACGACATTATTATTTAAAATACATACATTTATATACAAACATACATATAACGACATTATTTGTGTTATTTTTGTTGACAGAACCAAATTCGAAAAGGAAATAAATCCTGTGGATTAGCTCAAAATAATATCCGGGTAATCAGATTATCAGAATTTATTTTTGGAACACAGAAAATTAGTGCTGGTTTTTATATCTAAGAATTAATATTCATTTCTATATTTAATAAAAACGAATGTCATGATTGTTAAATCTATAACACTGCATTATAATATACACAATTTTCACGAGAGTTAATGGATTTTAGAAGACTGACCGTTTATTATAATAAAACATTTCATTAAAATTATATATGCTATGAAAAATACCCTGTTAATTCAATTAAACTAGTTTTTAATGCACTTTTTAACACGGAATAAAATAAAACTCTGTAAAACATGGGATCAATACCGGAGCACGTAGCCAATTTTCTACTTCACGTGGCAAGTTAATCATTTCTAGAGTTTCACAGGCCTGCCAACGAAAGCAAACACACATTTGACAGTATCAGGGTCCTTATAAATATACGGAGCGCAACACTGTCACAGGGCGGCAACTGCGCTTTGGATGTAATAATGATCGCGTATTGCAAAGAGGCAATAAATAACGAATGTGGAGCACCGTAAAACTGACAGGAGCCATTCATAAAACTTGGGTGTGGCAACGTCCCACAAACGATGTTATCAAGAGGCAAGACAATGGCTGCGTCTAGGAGACCCTTTGCTACCACTGCTCGTTCCTTTACGGACGTGGTTTCGCTGGGTTTATGACTTGTTATCTGCTGTCGTTCGAAAACTTTTTGAAACCTACCAGGGAAAATTTTAACCTAGTAAATGCACGCAATAAAAAAAAACACTGACGGCTGTATTTTTAATTACGCTGGCAGCAAATAAATAACAGGTAGAGGATAGTTGTCCAAGACAATTTCTCCAACTGTACAAATTTTTCCAATTGAAGGAGCGTATCTCCCTCTGATAGTGGTATTCAACTACCCTATCTTCACCAGTTCTAATGGGTGTGTTCTGGTGATCAATGGCTGGCCCGGGGTGGGTGGCATCCCCCCGGTATTAAGATCTGTAAGTTGTCTCCTGTTAAGCCTTAGGGATCAGGTACAGGAGGGCAGAACCTGCCACAAGTGACAGAGATGTCTAAAACATGTACAAGTAAATAACAAAATCCGTATCAATGCCTTTTTATCTGAAAAGTAATATGTATGCCCCGTGTTATTAATGGTCAGACTGGGCAATTGCCCAGGGTGGCAATTTGGAAGGGATGTTACTTGCAAGAAGAATTTTATTTACGTGTATTAAAATATTTACTTGATAAATTACTCCCTTTAGTAATTTTATGTGTGTCATGCACCCACGTTCTTAAGAGAAATAATGCGCAACAGCGAACGTTTCAAATTTTAGCATTACTTTTTTTTTGGGGGGGGGGCGGTTAATTTTAATCTGTTCAGGGCACCAGGCACCTAAATCCAGGGCCTTGTAATATATATTGATACGGATTGGCGATTTTCGAAAAAAAAATATTTTGGCACCAACTTCTGTCAATGCCTTATGTGCACACCTGCAGCTCTGCTTCGTAACTACTGCCAGCATGTCTTTGAGCAGAGGCAGTGGCGAAACAGCTATCCAATTTAGGAAGGGGCAGGTATTTTGGCGTCCCCCCCATTTGCCCATTTTTTTCAAGTAAGGGATTTGAAATTTCTTTAATAATTTCAATTTTTACACAATCTAGAAGCAAAGCTATATACAACAATATTTGCTCAGCAGGCCTACTTTACACAGACGTTTCATCAATAATAAAATAATACAAAATTTGGGTGCCCATTAACTACTGTTTTCGGCGTCCTTTCAACATTCAGGAGGAGGGAGTGTATACCATGCCCCCTTAGTTATTACGCCACTGAGTAGAAGTGTCATTCTTTTTACTGTACCAATCAGAACACAACACCAAACTCCCATGATTAGCAGGTGGAACTCCTAGACACAGCCAATCATTGACCACGGAGCAAACCTGCAGGGTGTGCACGTAAGGCTCTGAAACAAACCGGTGCAGAAATATTTTCACAAAAATAAGGTTTCCTAGGCAGAGAAAGAAAAAAATTAGCGTGTTCGCTGACCTGTAGACTAGCCAAGAATATCTTGTTACGGAAGCTGACGACAGCTGTTCATTGGCTGCTTGCTGTTTCGTAGATATAACATGGTCCTGCATTATTGTTGGCTCGGCGCCCTGTAGAAGGTTTCAAATATGTCTACGGCCAATTGCAATAGTGACGCGAACGTACAGACATTTGTGTTCTAGCTTGTGTCCAGAAAGAAAACGCGACATTCTTAGGTCCCTGGTAGTAGGATATTATAGTACATTAGGACTTACGTCAATCGCAAATACGGAAATAGAACATGATTGTTTACGTTTAGAGTTATATGTATATATTATTAATATTTTAGATTATTCCCCGTTTGGAGAGCGTATACACTTGATCCAATCACAGCTTCTATTAACATTTTTTCCCCTCTTTAACTTCTCCCCAAAACCTCTTAATTAATTCACTGTTTTTTATTCTTTTCCTCAGCACATTCTTCCCCAAAGTTTCTTTCTTTGGGACATGTTGAATTTTCGTGTTTCTGAGTTTTTTTCTGTCTTTTGTTTCTTCTTTTGAGTTTTTCAATCGGGTCTTTGATCTAATTGGCATTTAATTTGTTTACTTTATTAAAACTAACAATGTTGAAAAATTTTCTTAGTGAATCTTTTTTCATCCACACTATATAAGTGATTGTAGAAATGTAGGCTTCTATTCCTAAATTTAACTGAGACATTTGATGTGTTTTCATAGAGTTTCTTTATGGGTCGTCTGATCCGGGTTCCATCTCGAAGAGCATCGTAGATTATTCTAATAATTTTTTCTATCTTGTTTCTCAGTTTCATAATCCCTCTATATATTGTGGTTTCTGCCGCATGTAACACTTCAGGTAAATCAATTTGTTGTAGTGTATTAGGTTATATATAATCTGCGTTTTAAAAATATTATTCAAACTTTATTTAAAGCTGTGCAATAGCACACGTTCATTGAATTTAAATTTGTACCGGTTAATTTTCCATTCGGTTGATATATATATATATATATATATAAATAAATAAATATATATATATATATAAATGTTGCAAACATTTGAACGGAAAAAATTCATTCCGATCTAGTAATGTTAAACGTGGGTTTGAAGCATTCAAGACTTCCCTTGTTGTAATTAAATGGCCCTTATAATTTTTCAGAAAAAAATTTTGAAGACATTAAAATGTAGTATGAGAATTGTTGTTTATTATTTCCTAAGACTCGAAATTATATTTAATAATTACATACGAATTGGGCGAATTGTATAGTGAGAATTTACGTAGGAATTACAAAAGGTATTAATTTATAGCACGCACACAAAAAAATATAATTCTATACTCCAAATTCCAGTTCTTATTATCTGATAATAGGTAAAATACCATACGGTTTCGCATAAATACGAATTCAAAGAGCGTAACGGATGAATTTAGTGCATGTTATTAGTGAGGTGAAAATTATTATTTCTTTAAATTCTTCATAGAAACTCAAACGTTTTTGTACTTTTCTTGTGTCTGAATTATTCCTTTTAATTCTTAAGGTATATATATATATATTCCTTTTTTTTTTCAAATCTTTTCGCTTCCACATTATGTATTCACTTCCTTCCTTCTCAAAGGAGAAGTGTTATTTTTTGTTCGAAGTGTCGTGACAGGCCATACTTGTGGTGTGTTCCATATTTGGTTCCTTGCCTCTCCAGCTGTTGCGGACTTCAAACGCTGCCGTGAATACTGGCGAAAGGCAAATTCGAAAAAGTCGCTACTTTTTTGTCCATCTCCGCGCAATTACTCCGTACTCTTCAGATCTTCGGCGTTCTTTTGTTTGACTTGCGTCTTCGCGGTAGAAGATTATGCAAAATAATAGGCTGCGAACGTCAGGAACAGCTGATTACCGTGGCATCTAGAACAGGCTGCGTGATCGCTGCGCAGAGAACAAGTCTAACTCTGAATAGAGTCAACCGAACTTCCTTCCCCCGACGCTTCTTGTTAACTTTGCAGAACAGACGTCTCATAAAACTAAATTGTTAAAATTTTCGGAATCTCCACGACTCCATTTCAGAATATGTTAGATTTTGAACTTCTTTGAATGTGTATTACTGGAGATACGAAAAGATTTTTGCATCAATTGGTTTCAATGGCTTAACTGCCCATCTGTAGCTCTGCTTCGTGGTCAGTGATTGGACGTTTTAACTCTCACTTGTATTGTAATTCTACAATCAAACCACAGACAGAGTATATTTAGGAATACAGAAGTGAAACAGTCCATAGGTAGGGACAGGAAAATTTCGCGAATTCAATGACCTGTAGGCTAGAATCCATTAAACTATGCATATTCCAGCCCCGTCTATTCGTTCATTGTGTGCTGTCTGAGCGAGTAGCTGGTAATGGACAAATGGTACGCCTTCTGTATACACAGGATAATGGATTCTAGCATGTTGGTCGTTAAACTCGCGAAATATTCCTAGCCCAACCGATAGGACAGCGAACTCAGTCACACACGCCAGTAAAATTGTTTCCTTGGCCAGCAATATGGCGGAGAAGCCTACTGCCAATCAGCGTAAGGCGGCTGCCCTGCAAGCAGCTAGCCAGGCCAGCTGGAAACCTGACGTAGATGCCAATAAGCCAATAAGTAGGGCCCGGTAGTTTTCGCGAAAAGATTTTTGCCCCACTATGTTTCAGTGCCTTATGTGCGCACCTGCAGCTCAACTTCATCGCTATTGACAGAGTGTTTTTGTGCAGAGTTGTTATTAATTAGACTGTGCCAATCAGTACACGGATAACTGCAACACATCACGTCTGTGATTTGCAGGTTTAACCTCCATGCGCTGGGTGTTACGGCATCCAATCACTGACCACATAGCAGAGATGCAGGTGCGCACGTAAGGCACTGAAACGAAGTGCTGCAAAAATCTTTTCGCGAAAACTACCGGGCCCTACCAATAAGCCGCCTCGTCATTTCACGTCTGTATTACTATTTAGTCTGTGTCACAGATGTATCGTTTTTGTCCGAATCTGATTGGTGCAGTCAAATGACAACACGCTGCCAATAATCATGAAGCAGAGTTGCCGATGTGAACGTGAGGCATTGAACACACATAGGCGCTTAACCGACTACCTGACTACGATACGGAGGCCGGCTCTGCACAACGAAAACAATTTTTGTATTTTTACAAACACTGAAGGAAAAGTATTGCTGTAGGCACCATACTTGGTTTAAAACAGGGACAACAGCCCAGTTTGTTTGTCGTTACTATCCACATTGTTCCTAGAACAACCTTTTCAGTAGAAGTAACAATATGTTCTGTAAAAGAAAGATGATCTTTTGATCTTTACTCCTTACACACAACATATTTTTACTTCCACAGAACAGATTGTTATAGGAACAATCAAAATCGTAACTGCAACCTAACTGGACTGTTGTCCCTTATTTTAACATATGAATGGTACCTACAACAATGTTTTCTTTCAGTAAAGAAAATCTTTGGAAAACCAGTTTCCAAGAAAAAAAATCCTTTTAAAACTACAAAGGTTGCCTTTGTAAAAAAAACATATAAAATATATGTGTGTAAAATTACAAGGAATAGACTTGTGACTGTACTTGCAACAAGGAAAAAAATAAAATTAATATATTCTTTTCGGATTCGAACCCACATGCCCGCGCGCAGGTACTACGCATCTTTCCCCTCTTTTTTTTTGCATTTTTTATATTTTTTATTCAAAATTTAATTTTATAGTTTAATTATTTAAAAATTTTTATTTTGTATAAAAAAAAGTTTTGTGCAGCGGCGCGCGGTAGCTTCCGCATCACCACTGCACCAAATATTCCACCCCTTACAATGTGACTCATTTAAGTAACCCCAAGTAACGTTCGTGAGACAATTTTATAGAGAATTTTTTGACACAATTTGAACAAACACAAATTCACACCCAACTAGATCTGGGAATCGAGCCGAGAACCCTTTGCACCAAAGTCGGCAGCTCATCCGAGCTACGACAGGTGGCTCCCCTCGACTACCTTGACCTCTATGCGATTCGCATTTAGTTTATTTGTATATTCAATGTTCAGTAAAGTTCAGTAATAATCTTATTTTTTTTTTTAGATTTTATTTTAAAGTATGCACTCATGTGATTTTGGAAGAGTAAAAATTTTTACTGTGTTTTTTTTTGCAAAGAAAAGCCTTGCAACGTTATGTACAAATTATTTAAAAGGGACATTTTTGTACATTTATATAAGTATGTGAATCTACAAAGAAATGCCTTGTCAATTTTACAAAAAATATTCCAAGACGTCGGTGTAACTACAAAGAATTAATTTGTAGCATTAAGAATTGTACCTTTATAAACTTACAAATGAATGAGTTTACAAAAAAATAAAGTGTGGGAAGAGTACGGCCATGGCATGTGTTAAGGAACCATCCCAGAATTCACCTGGAGTGAATTCGAAAAAGCATGAAAAACCGAAATCAGGTTGTCCGGTGAGGGGATTCACGCCCGGGTCCTCCCCAGTCATGGCCACCTTTAGTAGAAGGCCGGAGACTTGAATGAGGCAACACTGCATCGGGACCCTGCTGCATGTCACTTCTTGGCCACCCTAGTCTCTGCAACGTGTATAGATGCAGTTTTAGTGGCGTGTGCACGTCTACACTGACTAGGACAGCAAATGAGCGACCGGCAGCAGGCCTCCGATGCAGCGTTGCCACATTCAAGACTCCGGCCTTCTACTAAAGACGGCAATGCCCAAGAGCAAGTCCAACGAGTTAACGTTACATATAACATATTGTAAAGCTCTGTCCGAATACTGCTTTGTTTAAGGGCTTGGGCCCGAGTTTCTCAGCTTTCGAGAGAATTATTTTTTAAAATGCATACGAGAGTCGATATCGTAAAATAGCTTCGTAACTTTTATGCAAATTAGTTTTAGTATGCAATGTAATTTTTCGAGACAAACTGTATGACGAGTAGAGCTAATTTATCAATTAAAAGGAAATTTCGTTAATTAACTAATTAGCAACTATTTAGCAGTCTTCTGACTTGACAAAATTAGAGTATGCAGTTTAAATCAGCCATAACAAAGTTACGAAGCGATTTTACAATATCTGCTCCCATTTATGTATAAAAAAAATAATTGCCGTTAAATGCGAAGAAACTCGGACCCATGCCCTTAAATTCCGGCGCCTACTCGATTTTCATAAATAACGCAAGTGTAACTTGAACTTATTGAATTTTTGTGTAGGTCTCTAATATTTTGACCGTAAGATGTAACCTGTTCCGAACAAGTCAACCGTCCTACGAATACAAGACCTTACATCGTATTACTTGTATGATTCAGCAAAATAAGCGTGGTAGGAAAGGAAAACGTGTCTTGCAGACGAGCGGAAAATGAATGCATTGTCGATTGATGTCAGACACAACCATGTCATTGACGTATCGCTAACCATGTCTCGCCGTGTATCGCTAAATGGTTCTTGTAGCACAAACGTTACCTGCATGTTATGCCAAGTAACGCTCGCATCTATGGATGATGGTGTGTTTAGTGGTTGCGTGTCTTGATGTCTAAAACACGGGTCACGGGTTCTTATCCTTAGCTTGTCTGACAATTTTCAATTGCAGAAAACAATGCTAGTGGATAATACACATCAGTCGTATCTAACACATAGGACAAGGAATATTTCGAAAGTTCAGTGACCTGCATGTGTAGTTCGTCTCACGTAATAATCCCATTTTTAGCCTACATTCCGAAGGAAAAAATAGGCTTATAAGATCACCTTTATGTGTGTGTCTGTGTGTGTTACAATTTGTGTATATAGGCGCGTGTGTCTGTGTTCCCACCCCTAAAAACTTTGGAACCATTAGACCGAATATCGTCATCAAACTTTGTACACATATAGTACTTTGTAATCTGACTTGACTTTTATACGTTTCGTTGACGCCCTGTTTATATTTTCAAAATGGTGGCTATTTTAACATTTTTAGACCAAGCCAGGTATCTAAGGTAACATAATTTAAAATTTCATAAAACTTGGTACACAAATAGGTTACTACTTTAAAAAAATTTACTTTTGTTTGTTTAGCATATCCTGTCTTCATATTTTCGAAACGGTGGCCATTATTATATTTTTAGCACAGTATTACTAGAGATGACAGTTTATCGCTGAAAAATATGACTGTTTGCTGGATTTCAACACACGTTCAGCTTAATGGATTATTACTAGCTTTATCATATAGTTGGAGCTGTTTCCCTATTTGACTGAGCCTGTAACAATGCCGCTATTGTAATATTTGATGCCTGTTATTGTCCTGCAGGCAGCTACGTTGTGTCAGACATATATCACCCACTCATATAAGCTGCAAGAAACTACAGCGTTTTCAAGCGTTTGTTGATACAAAACATATCTAAGTAAAAACATATTTTTCAGAAATTCACCAAACTTAGTACACATATGCTGCATACTTTACTGTTGTGTATATCATTCATTCTGTGTTCATATTTTCAAAATGGTCGGCATTTTTTATTATTTTAACATATTATTACTAGAGATGATGGTTTATCGCGGGAAAACTTGACTGTTTGCTGGGTTTCAACGTACGTTCTGCTTGATAAAACATTACCGGTTTTCGCTTGTACGTGGGACTGTTAGCCTATTTAACTGAGCCAATAAGAACTCCGCTATATAACATTTGATGCCTGTTATTGGTCTGCAGACATCTACACTGTTTCAAACGCATGTCGCCCAATAATACATGTTGCAATAAACTACAGTGTTTTCAAGAGTATATTGGCACAAAATATTTTCGCGATATACAATCATCTCTAATCATTACATATCTTAGGAAATATTGTTCAGAATTGCATCAAACTTAGTATACATACAACTACATACAAATCTGATGTGACTTTTGTGTATTTCGTTCGTACTGTATTCATATTTTAAAATATGGTGGTTACTTATATATTTTTAGAATTTAGAAAATATTTTTCAGAATTTCGTAAAACTTTGTACACATATACTACATACAAAGCTGACTTGATTTTTTTTGTATTCCGTTTATCATGTGTTTGTATTTTCATAATGGTGACCATTTCGTATTTTTAGCATAA
The DNA here is from genome assembly GCA_003012365.1 of Medauroidea extradentata. Lineage (NCBI taxonomy): Eukaryota > Metazoa > Arthropoda > Insecta > Phasmatodea > Phasmatidae > Medauroidea > Medauroidea extradentata. Next base: position 34,750 of record PNEQ01009769.1, read on the forward strand.
TTACATATTTGGGGATATATTTTGCCAAAGTTTATTAATCTTGATTTGCATATACTACTCAGTAAGTTGACTTAACTATTGTGTATTTCGTTCAACCTTTGTTCATATTTTAAAAAGGGGTCATTTTGCCCATTTCTAGTCTAATATGTCATAGCTCAGGAAATATTTTTCTGAATTTTACGGAATTAAGTACACGTATACTAATCAGTATGTTGACTTGACTTTTGTATGTGTTGTTCATCATGTGTTTATATGTATGTACGTACATAAATGCGGCGATTTTTTTTATTTTGACGTAATTGAGAAAACTGTATTTATTTAGATTTTTAATGATCTTGGTACACATATAAGGCTTAGTAGGTTGACTTAACGTTTGATCGCATTTTTCGATCCCTTTACATTCACATTTTCAAAACCAGTAATTTTTTATTTAAAAGTTGTTTACATGTCTAAGGAAATATATATATATATATATTTTCTAATTTTATTTCATTTAGTACACATATACTAATTAGTATATTGACTTGACTTTTGTGTATTTCATTAATCACTTTTTCATATTTTTATAACGGTGGCCATTTTTATATTTTCGCATAACATGGCATATCTGAGGAATTATTTTTCCAAAGTTCGTTTACATTAGCACGCATATTCTACCTTGTTGGTTGACTGGACTTTGTGTACTTCATTTATGCTTTGGTCATATTTTGAAAACGGCAGCCATTTTTTATCAAAAGTATGGAATGACATCTCAGAAAATTTTTTCCTGACTTTTATCAAACTATGTACGCGTATATTACTTAGTAAGCTGACTTACGGGTGTTCAAGTGCGATAAATTCAAAATGCTATATTTGTATGGTTCTAACCCGATTCGAAAAACACAATAATAGGAATAGGCGCTGGAATTTGAGTCATAAGTATCGCGAATAAAATAATACAGTCACCGGTTAAGTTCCCACAGGAAAATGAATTTTAATACAGCCCTGCGCGCTAGTTGCTGGGTTTGTGTGTAGAGGCGATAATTCATTACATACGCCGACCGACGTCACTTTTAATGCTCCATCGGTTTTGTGCCTCACAGACACTAACGCAGCCAACTTAGATGAGAACCTTAAGAGCGTATGGTAGATAAATAAACGCTGGAAACATCAATTGATTTCTACACTTTATTTCGAAGCCATTATGGATCAAATACTTAATGACAATCCTAGATAATGGTATTTGCCAACTTTATGAGCAAATATAAACCCAGAATTTGTTACGCGTAATCTCTTGCGCCGCATTTAAATGCACGATGATCCCGCGTCAGTGATTGTGCCTCAGAAGTTCGTAACACTGGAAACTATTATGTTTAAAACGTTGCCTAAAACTATTGTCTAGGATTTCTATAGTTTAATTTTCGCAAATTGGCTTCAAGAAACCTACAGTTATAAATGAATGCTTTTAGTGTTGAATTATGTACCACGCCCTTTTAAGTTCGACTTGCCAAGAGAAACCGCGAATTCCTGCTGTCTCTATTGATAGATAGTCGCCAGAGTTTTTATATCCCCTAGGCTCTTCTGCTTCTTGTCAGGAAACTCGCTCAAGCTGTCTCCTGCTTCTCCTGCTGTCAGGCATTAGACGCTTGACGTGATCCGTGTTCCGTTGAACGCGTGACGCGCAAGAAAGGTTCCGTACGCAATTTTGTTGACGCATTGCGGCGCACGATTCGAGTGTGACGTCACACAACTTCAGAGACATTTGCACAGTAAAGGAAAAAAATTCATACTTTTACAAGAAAAAGTGTGTAAAATATTGTTATAACATTTAATAGTCTAGGCATTACAAGAATGTCGCACATCATGAAACTGATCTATATTTTCCAAATATCTAATGGCACCAGAGGGATACATTTTTATGAGCAGATTGTTTGATAAAACAAATAAATTCCTTTAAGGCGTGTCAAATTGTACAAAATATTTTGTACTTAACAAAAAAAAAATCTTGGAAACTGGTTGCGAAAAAGTTAGGTCGCTTCATACAGTTGTAAAATGTACAAAAATTTAGTTGTAAATATACAAAAAAAATTTTGTAATTGCACAAATATATTTGTTAATATTCGACCATATGTGAACATATCCAAGCATTTCCTATACCGTTTACATTTTTTTTAACTTAACAGAACTTTTTTAGAAACTAATTTCCAAAATAATTTTTTGTGAAAGTACAAATTTTTTTTTACTATGCACAACGTCAACTGCAAGTTGTTTCAGGTCAAGCGTCTCGTGCGATAACGTCACGTTTACCCGTGGAGACAATTGTTTGTAGGATATTTTTGTGGTATTGTGGTTTGATGGTTTGTAGAAAACATTTAAAAGGGATCCAGTAACGATTTATATTTTATTATTCATCGAGAGGAAGCTACTAGCAATGATAGAATATATGAAGCAAGAAACCAGATTCTGTTGATACCTTGAAAACGCATTGCTGACGATAGTAGTTGTATTGTATCCATTAGATCGTTTTCATGTACATTTTCCCACAGATATTGGACACGTCGTGTTTACAAAATACAATTGAACTATAAATTACAAAAATTTAAATTACCTGTAGACCCTATTCACGATTGGTTTCTTCTTCATTTTAGATGTGTGTTTGTTTCTAGTTCAGAAATAAATGCCTTGCTCTCTACAACGAGCGCACGATTTTGTTCCGCTGCCAAACGAGGTTGTGGGCTCGTCCTATAAAACCTATAAAAACAGTGTCCATTACAGCATATAACGAGAGACCCGGAAACTTCACAAATTCATTTGAGAAGATGTTAGATTTCAAATTCATGTACTTGTTAATTACTTTCACGATTGAGTCACTGTTACTGAAACTCTTCCTTAAGGGCTGTGAACCAATAGCAGACCTGAATGAAAACACTCACAGATTGCCGCGCTACCTTGTCACATGTACAACTGTCCACTCACTGGAGCAGCAGACAATGTACAAGTAACTGAGGACATAGTGTACACAGGACTGTGAAGTCCAGCCAGCTGGTCGTTGAACACGCATTTCCGGGTCTCTACATATAATTTAATGTGTTCGATTCGATCGACAGTGAATCACCAAAGATTGCTAGGCATATTTTTAGAACTTAATGTGGTCACATGGATGGACGTATTTTGCAAGTTCGAGGCCTAGAAGTGTGGGAGTAATAAGGGCGACACAGCACGCGCATATCGTCTCTACCTAGTCTCTAGGCGCAAGTCTCTGAACTGATGCGTAGTCTTCTCACCGACAACGCGCCTCTACGAGACATTCACTGGTGACAATGTAATTTTATGACGTAACATTAAATATGGAGATGGATTGTACATGCTTACATCTCTTTATTCGCCGGCAATATTTTCATACCTAAAATGACCACAAAAACACCCATTTTCGCCGTTTTCAGCAACGTAAAAATAAACTTTACAAGTACAAGAAAGATCTGAAATGGGTATACACACATGTAACGGTCTTTGAACGCTATTTCTAAGCACACATAACTTACGTACGCTAAGAAGTTTTCGAATAATCTTGTAAGGACCGATGCACTTTGCACTGCTCGGTGACCAGGACAGGCGGCTACGTTAAGATTCCACTATACCCCTGATGTACGAATTCTTTTTTTTAAACCCGTAATATTGGTATTAGATTATAAATAACAAATTTAACAACCAATTTAATGTGTGTGTTATTTACCATGTTTGCACTGCGTAAGTTTGTCATATGCTTTAAGTGCAAATTGTAAATAGTGATAGAACAAAATAAGTATCCACGTTTTTCTACTGATGTTTACCAATATTGCATTTACCAAGTAATGCAAATTTAGGGCAGAAATGTTAAAGAAAACATGCATTACATTGGTTCTTTAAACGAACGTTTTTGATTTATACTCTATAACAAATATTACGGCTTTAAAACAAAGAATTTGTACATCAGGTGTACAGTGGAATCTTAACAATCCTGAATTACTACCAAATAAAACTTATTTATTTGTATTGTATACATCATATGAACGCCTTGTAGAAACTAGTGTAGGTTTCTGCCGACGTCACAATTAAATTTGCTATACGACGCAGAATGTGAAACATTAATTTTATCTCTTCGTACACCTGCATGCTGCTTTGCAGCACAGTTAAAAATCACACCGACATATTGCGTCTAGTACGTTGCACAGTTAAAGAATATATAGCTATATAAATTTGAGAACGACGCATGTCGTGGGCGGTTATGTGCAGCTAATATTTAGTTATTTGTTGTTGTACTTGCAGCAAGATTTTACTAGCCACTACATATTCGGCACCGTGCTGGGCAGCCTTTACTGTTGGCCGAAAATAATTTATAACGAAACTGTCTTATATAGTTATGATGCGTACTGTACTTATTTTTCAAACAGAGGACAGAAGCTTTTGACATGAACAAAAAATTATGCAAAAATTGCAACAGTGAAAAGTAAGAGATTTTGGTCAGCGCTCAACGTGAGAGTGTTTAACGCTGCTGAGGAGTGATATGACGTGAATATGAAACAGCGCCGGAATGAATGGGTGAGAGGAACTGGAGATCCCCGAGAAAACTCGCCGACCAGCAGTGTCGTCCGGAACGATTCCCACATGCGAAAATGCGAGGATCACCACCGCCGGGAATCGAACCCGGATTGCCTTGGTGGGAGGCGAATGGTCAGGCTATTCGGCCACTGCGACCCCAGTTTCAACAGTGCTCACTTTTTCATGTCCACCTGTACCTAAAATCACTAGGTTAGCTCGAGTGAAGCCAAATTTCAGCTCGGAGTTGTGTAGGGCCTAAATAAAAAGTGATCGAAATGACGTTTCAGCGTGTCGAAACTCAATCGAGCTAACATTGAAAAAAAATACTTATTGGTTACCACAAAATATTTTGTTATTATAGACCTTACCAATTTTTTTTTTTTGCTGTCCCCAATAAAGTTTTGCAGTGACTACAAAAATGTTTGTAACGACTATAAAACATTTTGTGATGACTAATTTGACAAAATATTTTGTAGCCAGCACAAAACCGTTTTTTCACTGAATCCGATCGAAAACACAATTGCTCTTGACTAACCCCGCCGAGGAGCGTAAAAGTTTGTGTCAGCAGACGATACACGCGAAAACGCGTGGAAATAAACCGTAAACACTAGACAGAACAAAACTACGCTTGTAGTTCAACATTGCAAAATTACGAAATTCGAGGATTCAGTGATATTTACGCAAGCCATCAAGAATATCAGTGTAGTCAATCAAGATAATCTGGGGCTGCTCGCTGACGTATTAATAATAATATGTCGTGATAGTAAATATCAAATACGATGCGTAATCGAGTGGCTTAACTTACATGGGGTGAATTTCAAACACTAAAAACTGGACATCTTGGCTGACCTATCCTACCCTCGTAAGTTATTAATTAGCACCTTACGACTCTCCGTGATTCATCTACAGGACAGACAAACAAATCATGGAAAGCTCAAAACGACCCTTCTCGGCAGACTTGTCATATCGAAGGTAGCGGCCTTCAACTAAGACAGAAGTGAGTCATTGTACGTCAAAAGTGTGATTATAGACAAAAACGTTCTTTTAACTCGTGCTATTGAATATCAATATGACGACAAGAATACATATTCGAAGCAATTTGTGCACTAAAGTAACGCACATACGTATTCCAGGCTACTCGCGAGATTTGGATTGCATATTGCACTACGGTTGCGTGTTTCCAATTAATTTTTTGCAATACTGTATTTTAAAAATTCTGAAATCACACACACATTAAATTGGTTCTTAAAATTTATTTTATTTATACTCTAAAACAAATATTACGGCTTTAATACAAACAAATTGTACATCAGGGGTATAGTGTGCTCTTTAACATGTCTGCACTAAATTTGTTTTCTACTTTATAAGTGCAATTTGTGAATAATGATAGAAAAACTTAGTATCCATTGTTTCCTATCGCTCATTTAAAAAAAAAATCACCGCCGAGATGACATTGGTGACACATCTTTACGGACCAGATAACGATTAGTTTCCTTAAGGCCTCGCCCCTTAGTTTTGCAATGATTGAGAAAATATTTTTTCAACACAAACTAATACATATATCAAAAATTCATCTTTCAGTTTTAACACCGTTTGTATATGAATTTTCCTGTACCAGTACATCAAACGGATTTTTAGATTTTTGTCTCTGAAATGTCACATATTGTGTTGTCAAAATAAGCCAAAATGAAGCAAAACAATTTTTTTTTTGCTAGCAAACGGTACATAATTTAAAAAAACTCTCTGGCAACATTGCGTTTTATATGACTGTACACAATCTAAAAATTTTTCAAAGCATTTGGTGTAAGAATATTCGAGTTATTTGCAATTGTTTGAAATAAATAATGTATCATTGCCTAAAGAGAGCGTGGTAGATAAATAAACACTGGAAACATCAATTAATTTCTACGCTTTTTTTCGAAGCCAATATGGATAAAATACTCAACGATAATCCTAGATAAAGATATTTGCCAACTTAATGAGTAAATATTTATCCAGAATGACTAATTCGTTACGCGTAATCTCTTGCGCTGCAGTTAAATGCACGAGGTCCCGGCGTCAGAGATCGTGGCTCAGAAACTCGCAACACTAGAAACAATTTTGTTTAAAACGTTAGCTAAAATTATTGTCTAGGATTACTATTGTTTAATTTTCCCAAATTGACTTCAAGAGACCCTACAGTTTTAGATTAATGCTTTTAGCGTTGAATTATGTACCACGCCCTCTTAACATCAGTGGTGAAGTGGGGTCGCGTTTCAAAGAAAGCAGCATTAGACCAAACTATAGGGACAGAAACACTTCGCGAATTCAGTGACCTGGATACTCAAGCCTCGTATATTCGTCCATTGTCCGCTGTTCCACTGAAAAACAGGTAGTTGACGAATGGTGGGGGCTTGAGTACGCATAGGATAGTTGATTATAACATGCAGGTAATTGAATTCATGAAATTGTCCTGTCCCTAGACATGAGAAGGGACAAGAAGTTGTCGCGAAAATATTTTTGGCCACTTTGCTTCATTGCCTTAGGAGAACATCTGATACCTGTTTTGAGGTTATTGGCTGTGTGTGTTTGTGCAGAGTCTTCTTTCATTTGACTGTGACAACACTGTTAAAAACTTCCGTAAATTCAAGGAAATATTTACTGAAAAGTACTGTAAATTTTGTGAATTCATTTGAAATTACGTTGTACTTCAAACTCTTAAATATGTTAATTACATCTGCGATTGGCTCACTATTCATAAAACTCTTCCTTGAGGACTGTGAAACAATAACAGACCTGCATGAAAACACTCACTGACTGCCGCGCTACCTTGTCACATGTACAACTGTCCACTCACTGGAGCAGCAGACAATGTACAAGTAACTGAGGACATAGTGTACACAGGACTGTGCAGTCCAGCCGGCTGGCATCAACACGCATGCAAGAATCGAACAATAAGAACTTATTTATATTTTTAAGTCGTGTTACTTGATACCCCGTTCCTTGCCTCTGGCATGCTACTGGTTCGAAATATCGGCACCTACCAGTTTAATGATTGCACAGCCGACTCGAAGTCGTGTGTAGTAATTGCTACTTCCCTTTCAACAACATACACGCAGCGCTACTCGCTAACAGACAGCAAATAAAGGCTAAATAAATAAATGAGTGCGTGAATATGAGAAAATGATCTCACGACACCGTCTTTAAAGAGGAAAATTTAGAAATGGAAAGGTAAGACGTCGAGAGAACGACTGGAATAACAATCGAGGATGAATTCTGAAGAATTAAAAATAATTCTATGGTACACAATTTGCATTGTAGATATTTTAGAGGTGACGTCTATTTATACAGCATTAGTTACTAGCATGCTTTTTTTTTTTTTCGATTTTAAGAGAAGCTTTTTTAAAATATAGGATTGAATTAATAAAATCTATAACATTGTAAAACCTTAATTTTTTAATTACCATTGTAAAAACGTACAGAGCTCTATAAAATTACATGTTAAAAATTAAGAAATCTTAATTTGAAGATAGTTTTACTAGGTACACGAAAATCTTTCGTGCAGTAGTTTACGGATGTTAAAATTATTTCGAATCAAAGGACAATTTTTTTAATGTTGTTGTTATTGAGCTATTTGATTGGTTGTATTAACGACTATAAAAATACAAGTTTTTTATAGGTTTTGTTGTTTCAAACCATTATTTATCTATTTATTTACTTGAAACCAAATCTGTGCTGAATAAATAGACTTCCATTTATAAAATATATGCTCGACAAAAATTCCCAAAAAATCATCATGAACTTTTGAAATTTTATCCTTGATGAAGTATTTCAGTCATTCGTTCGACAAATTTCATTTCCATTTATAAGTATGCTAAAACAGGCCGACAACAGCACGCAAATAATTTATGCATGACCACATCTGGGAGATGGTCATATTCGCAAATTACGCAGCACCTGGTCCACACACGGCGAATAACATATGCACAAACTCAAAGCCTTCGGCAGCGAGTGCTCACATCTGCATCCGCCAAAGATACTATATATTTCACTGCGGAGAAGACAGGCGTGAATAAATGGCTTGAATGTTGATTACGCGAGCGAAAACAAAACACACGCGTCCGTCAGAAACAGTTGAAGCTGCTAGGCTCTGAGGTCGAAGCTACTTCGTAGAGAACACGCGGCCATTTGTGAATTTCTTAACTACGCATATTTGCATTTCCGTTGAAAACAATAGCACGTTAAAAAGTACTTTTTTGATTTGAGTATAGATGCACGTTATAATGAGAAATTTAATGGCGTTTGCAGAAAGCATCCATACCACAAACATAAAAAACAAGCTCCTAAATTTTTATGCATTAAAACTTCAGCTGCTAAGCAACCATTGTTAAACAAAGGTAGGACATTTGAACATGTGCACATATTAATTAAAAAATAACAAAAATGGTTTAGTAAAAATTTTTTATGCTCTAGTACATCCGTCTAGGGAGGATCTCTTTCTTCATAACATCATTCAATTTCAGACTGACTATAAGGAAAATCAAGAGTCAATTTCTTGGCTTATTTATGTCCTATTATGAAAGCAGGTCCATGCAAAAAAATTAAAATTTCTTGTATGTGTTTATATTACCTCTTCGACTTAAATTTTCGATTTAAAAGCATCGTCTACTACTCGCTTCAGACGAGTTACAAACTGTTCGTTAGCAGATTTTTTAAACAAAACTATCCCACTTGCGCCCCTGTGCTAAAATATGAACAGAAAACCCACTTCGTTCAAGGACGTCATTTCATTGCTAAGGCATCATGATAATTAAAAATACTGTTTGGATGCTGTCGAACATGGCTAAAAACAGTCTTTTCAGACTTCCGTACTTCGAAACAATAACCAGATGTAATGTGAAACTGTGATAAAAACGTGCATTGAACTCTTGCTTCAGACTTTCCCCCAGTAAACTTAGGCCTATGTGGTCACTGTCATGCGTTAGCCATATTCTGATAGACGAAATCAAATGAGGGAGGCAACGTCACAAAGACACGATGCCAATAAACTTGGAGCAAAGCTGCAGACGGTCACGTAAGGCACTGAAATAAACTAAGACCTAATATTTTTTTCGCTAAAAGTTCGTGGCTACAGACCCGGACCCTTCGCGTATACATTTGAGACGACGTTAGATTTAAAAAATCTTTCCACGTCAATTTCTTTCGTGATTCGGTCACTGTTAACGAAACTCTTCCTTGAGGGCTGTGAAGCAATAGCAGACCTGCATGAAAGCACTCATTGACTGCCGCGCTACCTTGTCACATGTACAACTGTCCACTCACTGGAGCAGCAGACAATGTACAAGTAACTGAGGACATAGTGTACACAGGACTGTGCAGTCTAGTCGGCTAGTCGTTTAACCTGCGACATTTCCGGGTCTCTAGCCATGACTCTACCAATTGGTAGAACTACGATCTTGTCACGTGAATATTTGCCTCACTTTGTTTCAATGTCTTTTGTGCACATCAACAACTCTGCTTCGTGTTTATCGGTAGCGTGCCTTCGTTCAGGCATGTGATTGCACCAGTGAGACTAAGGCATTTATGACATCATATGTCTGTGATTTGCCAGTAGAAGTGAAAGTGAAAACGTCCAATGACTGACCATGAAGAAGAGTTGCAGTAGTGTACATAAGGAATTGAAACAAATTGGTGCAAAAATCTTTCGCCATGAAATTGTGGCTCTACTAATTGGGGATCAAGGAAAGCTGTAACTTAAAACAAAAAACCAGCGTGGTTGTTCTCAAGGTACTGATGCAATGTCGGGACACGAAGAAACACGTTGCTTGCGCCCTATGCAGATGCAGCGATACGGGTCGCATGACTCCTCATAATTGCTCTCGCTGCCGAAGCGCGCCGAATCTCGTTGTTCCGAAATCAGCTTTCGCGTTTGGGGGGGAGGGAGGCCGCGAGCACGTTTCCTTCCGAGTTGATACAGAGCTGGGTGCGGTTATCTCGGCGCGATGGAGCGCTACGATAGCTCCAATAACTAATCTACCCCGAGACAGGATTAAATATTCCAGCCACGCCCACGGGGCCCAGGTTTCCCGGCTTAAATCCTCGCTTCACGAGAAGTTTCATTGTATCCTTGACCCGTTGACCCGCACGGCCAGACAACGACCATGGCGGGTTCTGTATACACAACACCCCGCAAATATGGATCCATCGCTGTAGCCATGTCGAGGTACTTTCAGCACGTAGTCTATCACTGTAAATATTCAGCATGCTAGAGCAAATATTTTAAACTCTTCTGGGCTGTTTATTGATGATGAATAGCACCACGATTTTATGGCGAAAGGATTTTTGTACCAATTCAGTTCATTATGTGCACATCTGCACCTCTGCTCGTGGTCAGAGATTATATGCTTTAAGGTCGCGTTCACATCAATTTTCAAAGCTTTTTTTTTAATTTTTATATTTGTACCAGATATTTTTTTTTACTTTAGATATAAATTGTGATCAAATCTTCCTCTTAGGAAATTTTGTATCTCTCATATTTTTTTGCGCAATGAGTCGTAAACTTCAAAATTTGCACTTTACGTTTTTATGTACGCCACTAAAACCAACTGAAATACCAAACCGAAAAAATTCACAGTGTATAACAATATTGTAGGTTACGAATTGACATACATAAAAACAAAACATAAAATATTATTTGTATTTAATTAAAATGCTGAATTTTAAAATGAAAATTTACAAATTTCAACAGTTTTTAAAAAACGCAAATATATTATATTTAGTTTTTATATGTGTCAATTCATAGCCTATAACATTGTTATGCACTGCGAATTTTTTCGGTTTGGTGTATCGGTTGTAGGGCTGTACATAAAACCGTAAAGTGCAAATTTTGACGTTTATGACTTATTACGCAAAAACTATTAGGGATACAGAAATTTCCTAAGAGGAAGATTTAGTCACAAATATTGCCTAAAATAAGAAAAGAAACATCTGGCACAAATATAAAAAAAAAGTTGAAAACTGAGGTAAACAGCGTCCTTAAAACTCTCACTTGTATTGGGAATCTGCTGGCAAATCACGTACGTATATGATGTCGCAATTGTTTTATTCTTATTAGTGCAAATAAAAGCCATGTCTAAACAAAGACGCGGTTGCAATAACCATGAAGTAGAGCTGTCGATGTACATGTAGGGCATTGAAAAAAAATTGTGCAAACAAATTTTCAATGCAGAATTGAGGCTCTAGTGATGCACCAACTATTTTAAACATCTTATCAGTAGAAACTGAAAGTTTCGCGTTTTTGTCTGATAGCAGATAGCACTCCAAGCTATTTGTGTTCATCAGAATTGTACCGTCTTCCGGCAGTTTATATGGCGCAGTTACGTGCGCTGCCCTTAAAATACGTTGCAGTGTGTTCGTAAATACGTTTGTTTTGCGATGCTATTACACATGTGACCATTGTGTCAATGTACGAAAAGAAAATATACTTGAAATGATGATGGAAAGGTTGTTTGAAAGTATCACGTCAATTAGAAAAGTAATTTGGGAGACCTTCAGAACGGCTAAAAACTGCTTAGCCTATTTCAATCTGTTATATCTGAAAAAAAAAAAAAAAAAAAAATACTCACGGGGTTCGTGTGAAACTCCTCAAGAAAAATGTAATGTACTATGTTCAACACTTTTCATAATTAAAAAGACGGAGTCACCACTGAAAGTGTCAGCCAGGTGAGTGATCAACGTTACCAGTGTACGCCGTTTGAGTGTCTTGCGGTAGAGGCGATACCGCACCAGATGAGCCGGTCAACATCGCCCTTGGCGCCGTGTCTCACTCACACAAACACACTGCCAGTAGGTGATACTTTCCGTAAGGTAACAGATTATACTACCTAGTGTAGGTTCAAGCATGTAATATTAAGTATTTCCAAATAAACGTAAACAACCCTCTTTCAGACATTCCCTCACGGCATATCAACCGTCGTCATTACATAAGCTAGACAGCGCAATACCGGAAAAATTACGCAAACAAGTGAGTAGATTTTTGGTAAGTATTTTACTTAAGAGCGCCGCCTACCCGCGCGTCAGAGGCTCAAAAGCGACGGAGCGGTACGGTCTACCTTGAAGCGCGCATCAAATGCCGCGTCACCTCAACGATCCAAGCGCTGAAATAGTGTGCAAGGTTCCCACCGAACGGTTTTTACTATGGGACATTAAGCGGTGACCATATAATTTTACTGGTGAAAAGTCTGCAACTAAGTTCAGTGCAGGTCGCAATCTGAGATTCACATACATCCGGTTAGTACATTTTGAAGTACGGCTTTCTGAATAGGTCGTTTTTAGGCATGTTGGAGTGCTTAGAAACAGTGTTTTTAATGAGCGTGGCGTCTTAACAATGAGATTCCAACCTTGCCTGAAGTTTGTTTTCTTTTCGTACGTTGGCACAATGGGCACACGTGGAATACTTGCGTAGAAAAAACCTGTTTACGAACACACTGCAACGCATTTCAAGCGTGGGGTAGGCGCTTGTCTACTGGCAGCGTGTTTGTGTGAGTGAGGCACGGCGCCAAGGGCGATGTTGACCGGCTCATCTGGTGCGGTATCGCCTCTACCGCAAGACACTGAAACTACGTGCAGTGGTATCGTAGATTACTCGCCTGACTGACACTTTCAGAGGCGACCCCAGGTTTTCAATTTGAAAAGTTTTAAGCAAAGTCTGTTGCATGTTTCGAGAGAAGCTTTACACGGATCTCGTAAGAAGTTTTTCAGATATATATAAATTGTTGAAAGAGCTGTTTTTAACCATTTTAAGGGGATCTGAAATAATTTTTTAAATTGACGTGATGCTTTGAAACTACCTATCCGTCATCGTTTGATGTTTTTTTTTCGTAAGTTACAGGATAGACACAGGTGGAATAGTTTCTTAAAACAAATTACGAAATAACTGCAACGCATTTTAAGCTTGTGCTAAGCGTAACCCTTAAGCACACTTTCAACAAATTATTTAATTTCAACTGTAAAATTAACACTATCGTGTAGTGTGGTAGCACAAATATACGAAAGTCCGCAGCTAATACAGTCATGTATAGAGCCACGAACTTTTCGCGAAAATAATGTTTCCCCAGTTTGTTTCAGTGCCTTACGTGCACATCTGCAGCTGTGCTTCATAGTCGGTGATAGGATGTTGTAACTCTCACTAGTCTTGGGGTTCCAACCGCAAGTAACAGACGTATTATGTTGCAGTAACATTACTGTGTATTGCCGCAGTCAAATGAGAGACGTCACTTTATAAAGTCACCCTGTCAGTAACCATAAAACAGAGCTGCAGATGTGCCCATCCCCCCAAGACCCAATGCGCAAATCCCTCCCCCCCACAAAAAATATTTCCCCCAAAAACTAAAAAAAAAAATATACTACGAGTTACACTTCAGTACTGGAGAGATATTTATGCTACCCTTTGTAAAAACAATTGTAAACAAATACAACTGCTCTGGTTTTTACAAGCCAACTTAGATAGCACTTGTACAGTCATGAAAACATTTTTCGTTTGTGATTAAACATTTTACTCTCGAAAAAAATAATTCCCCCCCCCCCCCCAATTCTAAATGCGCAACTTGCGCTATGATCCCTCCTTGATGGCACCCGTGCACGAAAGTCATTGAAAAACTGAGGCAAAATTCTTTTTGCGATTAATTCGTTCCTCAAGTAATATAGTGTATTTGGGTGAGTACATACAAGTGAATTCTAGCTTGTCGCCAGCAAATATTGCGAAATTTACAAGTCTATATTTATCAGCAGGGACACCTGATTTCGCGAAAAGATTTTTGCACAAGGTTGTTTAAATGTCTTGTGTGCACATCTCCAGCTTTACTTCGTGTTCGGTGATTGGTTGTTTTAACTCTCACAGTCTTGTGGTCGTATCCGCTAACCACAGACGTGTGGTGTCGCAAGTTAACTTTGCTCTGATTGGCACAGTTAAATGAGTAACGCCACTACTCAAAGACACGCTGCCAATTACCACGATGCAAAGCTGCTGGTGTATAGCTTACGTAAGGCTGAATCCCCCCGTTCCTTCAGGTCTCGGCTGGTAACTACGCTGCCTCTCTCTGTTTCAAGTAGGGAGACAACTGGGTAAACCATTATAAACATTATGTTGATGGTCACAATTGAAAATAAGGGGAATCATACTTTTCACACATTTTTGGAAAGATACTGTGCGATTACTCTGTACAATTACTTTAATATGTCTTTACTTCCATCTAAATAACACCATATAACATAACACTGGGGAGGACGTTGGAAGTTAATGTCTGCGGCTTACGCACTAGCAAAATATTCACGGATCACTTTAAAAGTTTATACCCGTGCCGAAACAGTCACGGGCACTATTCAAGGGCGACGTCTCATACCTTGCTCAACGCAGTTCCCAGTCCATTACTCCCGTAGTCTTGATGAACATACGCGGCGCGTTTCTTGCGGCTCGTAAAAAGTACTACGGTGGCTCTTCGTCGGTGGAAGGCAGTCCTCGGGGATCCTTAAGTACCAAGTACCTTAGCTCCTTACTAGTAGCGCAGTGTTCTAGCTGGCTCTCCTTTAAACGTGCCAGACAATACAATGTTATAGTAGAGCTATGCATTCGGCCAACCCAGCCGAAAAATCTGCATTCCCACAAAAGCTCTACATCCCACTGTATCCCGCTGGTTAGCTTCAAAATCACTCCGTCGAGGCTTGCTCGACCACCTCGGCCCAACCACCTCAATCGCCATCGAACGTCCGCCATTTGTCTCAAGGCACTGAAACAAGTTCGTAATAAAATATTCTCACATCAAAAACTGTTCTCTCACGCTAGATACAGTTATGGTACTTGTCACGTGATACAGTCAGTGTTAATATTTTCACTTAGATAGTTATGCAACGGCCAAATATATGTAGAAAACGCGCCTTCTTTTGTTGTAAGCTCACCATGAAAATATTCTGAAATAAAGGTTGTAAAAATATTCCTTCACGTAACTGTTCTCTTCTTAACGCAGCCAGCCAAATAATAGAGATAACGATCGAATTCCAACACTGTGGGTGATATAGAAATATATCGAACATGTCACTAATGAAAGGAAATAGGGACGTTGCGTAGGGGTCAGGAGATAACTTTATAGGAAGGGGTCCCTGTTTTGACGAAAGTAAATTTGCCCCAGTTTGTATCAGTGCCTTGCGGACACACCTGCAATTCTCCTTCATGATTATTGATGGCGTATGTGTGAGAGGAACCGTATCTCATTTGACTGAGCCAATTACAACAACGTTTTTGCAACACCACACATCTGCGATTTGACGGTAGAATCCCAAGGCTCGTGAGAGTTAAAATATCCAATCACTGACCACGAAGCAGAACTGCAGCTGTGCACGTAAGGCACCAGAACAAAGTGGGGCAAAATAATTTTTGCGAATAACAGGGACAGGAAAAATTCGCGGATTCACTGACCTGTAGGTTAGACTCCAAAAATGTATGTGCACTCAAGCACACAGCGGCTGATCATTAGCTGCTCGCTGACACAGTGAGATACGGGCCTGCATTTAGTTACCTTTTGTTATTGGGTTAGCGACTTAACACGAGATGCCATGTAAGTCAAGTGCCAATTATGAAAGCGACACGAACTTATAGTTGGTGTAATTCTTGCTTGTCCCGAGAAGAAATCGCGAATTCTTCAGGTCTCTATTTATAGACTACTGATACAATATAAACGTTTAGAAACTATTGCGAAATCAATCTTTGGAGTACTACGAAGTTATTTTGCAAAAGTCGTAAACGCCTACTAGGCATATATATGAAGAGAAAGCAGAAAAATTCGCAGGTTCATTGACAAGTATACTAGTCTCCAAGAATGTGTGTGTATACAAGAAGACAGCAGCAGTTCATTGTCTGTTCGCTGATACAGTAATAACGCAATACTAGGTTATTATTTAATCGCTTCTTTATTATTGGCACAGCGCTCTCCGGAATGAGTCAAATAATTCAGTGACCGATGGCGAAAGTGACACAAACTTAGAGATATGTGAAATATAGGTTGTAACGAGAAGAAACGGTGAATCTTAATATTTAAGTTTATATATATTTACATATATAACGGCTGCGGATTTGCGGGTTCGCGGCTGCCATCTTGGATTACGTCATCGTCGCCATCTTGTTTCCGGCCGCCATTTTGGATTACATCACTTTCAAAAATTTCCAAAATTATATATACATGTACAGGTGAGTGTGTGTGCGCATGTGTGTTTTCACAAATCACACGTTGCAACTACATGGCTGGTCTTAGACGAACATAAATACCCTTTCATAATACACAAGTTCAGAACAAGTCATATTTTATAAAGTTTTAAACAGAACATCATGTGTTTGAGGTTTTATTAATGTAAACAGAATTAACTCGGTGTAAACTGTAGGTTAAGGATAACAAACGTGGAACTTGAAGTCTACTGTGTTTATATGTGTATTAGATATCAAATGCGGTATTTTTTTTTTACTTTAGAAACAGCTGAATTCAACCGCATTGTACCAGCACAATGAATACCATCACTTTATACACGTCCGTCTTTAGTAGAAGGCCGGAGTCTTAAATGTGGCAACACTCCATCGGGACCCTGCTGCTTGTCATTTCTTGGCCACCCTAGTCTCTGCAACGTGTATAGATGCAGCTTTAGTGGAGTCTACACGTCTGCACTAACTAGGGCAGCCAATTAGCGACCGGCAGCAGGCCTCCGATGCCGCGTTGCCACATTCAAGACTCAGGCCTTCTACTAAAGACGACCATGCTTTATACCTAAAAGTTAATTTGACTTAATTATTACAAAAAATACTCCCAATTTTTCATACGAACGCTTTGTGTCCACAAAAGAAATGTTGTAACTATACTTTACAACCAAGATAATTACGTATGAAATACAACTAATAATTTTCCTGTAAGTCTAGTGACTAGAGAAGTTCGCGAGTTCAATGACCTGTAGGATAGCTTCCAAGAATATCTGTGTATTCAAGCAAACACCAGCGGTAAATTGTCACAGCATTTAGTTGCTTCTTTATCACTGACAGTGTCAAATAAGTCGAGGACCAATGGCAAAAACGACAAAAACTTAAATATATTTGCAATGTAGCTTGTAACGAATTTTTCAGTTCCCTAGTCATAGGAGCCCCAGAAAATGAGTTCTATCGAATCGTACATGTATAGTATTTATTGTTCTCCTTAAACTACTATTCAGTGTTTAGCTACTTTTAATAAGGATTTTACTAAGAAATATAAAATATAACTACATGCAAGCCCCTTCACGAATTTTTGCGAAAGTTTTTTTTTTTATTGTGTAGAGTGTCCTTAACAACCACTGTACAATGTAGATCGACATAGTAAGAATACGCAATTTTGAATTTTGAAATGTGAATGGTAAAGCCATCATAAATAACTTAAATAATTTTTCTTCCTTTCGTATACTTATCTTACACACTGAGAAAAAAAATTGTTGGTGCAAACAAAATTTGTTTGAATCAACCAAATCATATGTTTATATAGGGGCAATTCGATATTTGTTTGCTCGTACCAAATTATTTTGTTCCCTCGATTTGTTTGAGGCAAATGGCTGTATTTTGTTAACAGTACGAAATATTTAGCTAGTGATAAAAGTATTCCGTTGGACATATTAAATGCACGTGCAATATTTTAAGAATTAAAAAAAAATATTTTTTTATAAACTTAAAAAAAATTAAGAAAAGAAAAAAAGTAAGTAGACGCCTGGATTTGATCCATTAACTTTTGGTTAGCTGCATTGTATTCACGACCTAACTAACTGAGCCGCGAGTACTTTTTTAATGTAAATTTTTTATATTTTTAATTTTTTTTCTTTTTATTGTTACATTTTTTTAAATTTAAATATAATTTTTTTTACTTTTTCAACAAATAAACATAACAGCTATTTTTTTTAGAATTAATAAATATAACAATAAAAAAATATAAACCAAAAATAATAAAAATACAATTCAAATTAAACTTCATGCAGACACCCAATTTCAAACACGCAGCTTCACCTCAAGAGAGCACTTACCGTACTCCTCCCTCTCCTTTTAGAATCCATATAAGTATACTTGATTAACGAATTTTGTAGTACAAGGTTCCAGCGATTTAAGCGTATGCGTTGGACATACTCCTGTAAAGAAAGCGGCTCGTGCATATGTCATGTATGGTGTAGAACTTGTCCCAGTAGCCACATCACTGCACGTTGTCGCACATGCGGGAACAGTTTAAAGTGGATGTTCACTATATCTTCATCTGCTGCATCCACCACTGACTGACACATTATTGTTGCTATTCTTGTTTTCGTCCAATTCCATAAGGGTTGAGTTGCCGCGCATGCCATACGTACTTCGGTGGCAGTGAGTTTGTTATTTGTATTGAAATATAATTTTTTTATGATTGCACTGCTGTATTTTCAAATATGTTTGTTTTCCGTCTGCGAGAAGGTAAACGACTTCAAATAATATAAAATTTTCAATTCTGTGATCAATCGAATTAGCCACTTTGAAATTGTTATAAATAAAATTAAGTTCCTTTAATTATGCTGATTAACAGTTTAGATGCCCTACTTGTCGCACAAGCTTATATTTTGAAAGTTAAGGTATACAGTGTTTGCCATCTTATCGCTCACGCTCGCCAGACTGTCACCTTCCGCAAGTCAACCAAATGGATACAGTTTCGCCAAAAAATCATTTAGCCCATTGAAAAAAAATTGTTAGTTCAAAGCACATCACTTATATCTAACAATATTATTTTGTTGACAAGTTTTAACGAGTTGTTTGTTTACACAAAATATTTATTTGACGTCCTGTAGTAACCAAATATATGTTTGGCCCAAACAAAGTGCGTTTAAATTATTAATTTGGTCGTGGGAAATAATTAAATTAGTTTGGAGGACTCGAAGTTTGGTCTTGCTAACAAAATATTGTTTAGCTGAAGCAAACATGATCCAAACAAATATATTTAGTATAATGAAACAATTCTTTCTCTCATCCAGTGCACTAATACCTGAAAAAATCACAAAAGATATGATAAGTTATACGCTGAATATACAGAAAGTAGTTTTGGACAAGTTGAACGACTTTAAGGCATGCATTTACTCTCCGCAGTAAATCTTGTTTGCTCTAGACTTAACGAGTGATAATGCAAGAATCTATGGGCATTTACACTATTGTATGGAGAGATAGTGAAGAGTACAGTAAAAACCAATCTAACATTTCTTTGTAACTTGAATTTTTGCTATTTGAATTATTAAAGGGTTATAATTTTTTCTTATGCAGCAATGGGCAACCGAATATAAAGTAGACAGGAATATGTATTCAGAAAATGACATGAAGACAGCGTAGTTTTGAGAAATAAACGTTCAAAAACTACATTTCGATTTGGAAAGAACATATTTCAGCTAATAACGTCTCGGGAATCCTGGCAGATAACACAAAAAAACTGTTACGTCACGTCGTACACTCTGCTTACTTACCAAGTACGTTTTTCATGGTGCAAGTGTAGATCCCGAAACTAGTCGGTCAAGGCTCGGTTTCAGTTGCCGTATTTAATTTTGTTATTTTTCGTTTTTTTTTTTTAGTATGAGGAGAAAAATGTTAAATCGGCTATTATATCACAAATTCTACCTACTTTGTGCTAAAGTACAATCATGGCAATCAAGCAAGCAATGTATGGTTATAGGTCGCAATCAGTTTGGCAAAATATGAATGTATAGAAATTTGCCACTCACATTGCGGCGTAATTATATTTTAACAACTGAATCATAAGGTCTGTACTGTAGTGAATTGTAAACAGAATTTAAGGTATAATCGCATATTTAACATTTTTCTTTTTAGAATTCCAGAAAAGCGAAAAATAAATAAATTCAATACGGTGACTGAAACCGAGCCTTAACAATAATAAACTGGTAAGTCTAAGGACGCTGCGTACAATGGAATATGTTAAAATAGTTCTTGGTAGGTTCACATTCCAATAAGTGAGTCGTGTTAGAGATATTCGCATAACTATACCGTAAGTCTACAACGAAAACAAGAGAAAACATTATACCGTCTCAAGGCTAACGCACATTACCATAAAACTATGCAGTAAGATTAACACGTTTTACAGTGTATTAAATATTTGCGACATAACTACGCTGTTAATGTATTCAACAACGAAGGACAAACGATTTTCAAGCACCGGTACATAACAACTAACTAGAGAGCTATTAAAAATCACAAGATCTTAAAACCCCTTTCGCAGCAGTAAACCGCACATACTAGCACATTACTTATCTGATACAAATACGTGTTGTAGATTACGAGAATTTATGAAACCAGGGTTCAATAAAGATAATTGTTTTATGCTTGGTAGAAACCATTCATAGCGAGGTGATTACTTTAGGTCGTAAAGGCTACTGCCCTTAAAAATGACTACAGAATAAGCGGTTGGTTGATTCCGGGTTCTTACCGATGTCAGTACAGTTCTAAACATAACATTAGGTAGCTGTGAAAACCGGAATTTCAGAAGGGATTTTACATACACATACTAACTTAACCACAAGGCAATGTACAATCTATCCTTTGCTTCCCCGAAGTGTCTAATAAAAATTGTTTTATGAACATGCACGTGGAAATATTTATTGATTTTTTTCACACTTACACATACAATTTTTCACTACTAAACTGTTAACTCATCCCTTGCTTACAAAAATATTTAAATGTTTATTACAAAGTTACGTACATCTGACTGTACCTACAATATTGCGTTTTCTGTGTGATATTTCCTGGAAATCATTTACGTTTCTAATGCGCTAGATAAACGTAGATATATAATACTTTATTCTCCGTCGTAAAACATCCGCACTAAAAAACCATCCATTAGAAATAACGATTTCTCCTACGTTATTTTGTAACCTGGCATCTATTTTGCGATGTATACGTGGTCGATATTCGCAATGCACTATCAAGCATGTTCTTGTGAGACTTTTATAGTACATGGGTGTGCATTCTGAACAGTTCGCTTTGCAAAAGTACACGCCTTTCCGGGACACAGCATCGTATTTTACTGAAACCATAATATTTTATTATTCTCGTTAGTGTGCCATCTACGTAAAATAATTTACGTGGATGCCGTAAAAGTCGTACAGGCGAGCGAAGCAACAAAACAGCATGCAGTGTTGCGCAATATTCCAGAGTCGTGAATACAGCTATCAATCATCCCCGCATGCAAGCGCGATAGTGAGTTACCTGTACTCAAAGCAGAAAGTTTTACCAAGCAATAATTCCAGTCATGATAGGCTTAAGTGTCACAGCACATGTGGCCGCCGTAGTGTGTAATATAAAATAAGGCAGTGTTTTGCCATCAAGTCTATAGAAAACAAAGACAAATTGCTCGGGAAATATATAAAACCATATTTTTAAAAGAAAACTAGCTTCGCTGAACATAAACGATTATTCGCTAACCATGAAAAACTATTTAACTTTTGTAGACGAGTACTAACGTATAGAAGAAACAAAATAGGTGATTAAAATACCCTTAAGAGTGAGTGATAGTCACCACCTTATATTTTTGTATTGAACTTTAACTTCACTGGAGAATAGAATACATGTTGATTGAATTTTATTTAAACACATTATAGCTTTTATTTTCCGTTACTGTTGTTACAGACCAAATTGCAGATAAGAAAGTAATAAGAATTGTCTAACTGCAATTCGATCTGTAACAACAGTAACGGTAAAAATATATTTACGGTGTCTAACATTCTATCAGTATGTATCATATTCCGTAGTTATGTTAAAGTTCCAAAAATATACCCAGAAGAAAAGTTAAGACACAAAATACAAAGATTCAAGGTGGGTGACTATCACTCACTCTTGACGACGTTTGCCTATTTCTGAACCACGGCGCGAGCATGGAATATTCATGATAATTTATGATCAGTATGGTGAGGTTCACGTTGTTATAAGTTTATCTTAGGACGTTTTTTAAATTCTCTGAAATCTATAAAAAAATCACTGTAAAAAATTTATCTCGAAATTTTTTCCCTAGGTTTATATCCCTGTACCAATACTCCGCCCTTCATAATGCAGAAAATGATATCCGTCCCAAAGCGATATGATTAAAATGACTGAGAACCGCCGAGTACAATATATAATAAATTGGGACAGGTGATTCTCGCGAAAAAATTTCTGCACCACTTTGTTTCAGTGCGTTATGTGCACAACTGCATCTTTGCTTCGTGATCATCATTTCGATGTATTAAGTCTCAGTGTCTAGGAGTTCTACCCGCTAATCACAGACGTGTGGAGCCGTAATAATCTTCTTCTGATTGGTGCTGTCAAATGAAAGATTCACAACACGCTGCCAATGACCTTGAGCAGAGCAGCATACATATGGTACTGAAACAAATTGTTGCGAAATTATTTTCGCGGAAATCAATGATCCCTTATAATATTGAACATGTTTTCCCTATTCTTGTTTACGCCACGGCTCTTATGTAGTTCGTGCCAACAACAGCAAAGAAAATGCACATCGGTCTGCTGAAATGTCGTTATTACCTCAAGATACTACATCTCACCTGACTGTAGCTGCTTTACAAGATTTGCGTGAGATGGGTCAAAAAACCTATGGTTTTATCTTGAGCGCTATTGTGTAAGACAACTTTAACAGAATATGAGAGACTTATGGACTGTGCAAGTGATATGTAGCAATGCAGCAGATCCAGTTCGTGCGAAGTGTAAAATAGATAAACTCTGGATTGAAAACGTAGAACTTGCAAATAATGCAAATTTAAAGACTGATGAAGATGAGTCGTCTGAGAAGGTGAAACTTGATTATATTTAATATGTTGAAGAATTACATGAAGATGATATTAGACATACAACGAAGAAAAGGATTCTTGGTGTACTTGCTGGAAGCGATGAAGACGTCGCTGATGAAGATTTTGACGAAGATTATCCGCACACTCTCACTGATTTCTCTAGTTAAGTGAAAACGAAGGGAGATACGAAGATGACAGAACACCAACATAGCGGTTATGAATTTTCCTATGACCCTAATGAACTCGCGGACAGACTCAAACTTTTGATCTACATGCAAGAAGTGGAAGATTATTGTAACGTACATAAACAATTTCGGGTCATTCAAGAACTGAAGAATGAGGCTACATTAAATAGGAAATATAGGAATTTACTCTAACTGTTTATGTAACTTACAAATAAATGAATATTTAAAAGTTATTGAGCTTTTTTCCTTGGATCATATCCCGCTACTATTACGATAACTCTATAGATTTTCTTCAATGTGCTCTGCCACTTCTCTCTACACTATAAAACACATATACAAGCAGTAAAACCACTCCTTGGTTAGTATCCTGATGGAGAGTAACCATATGGTTAGTATCCTGAATAGATTCGTGAAGTGTGGTATCTTCAATAGTATCCTGAACAGCATCCTGAATGATAGTATCCTCATGTATAGTGTCCTCGATGGTATCCTGAATAGTATCCTGAAATGAATGCTGGCATGAATCCTGAAATGAATCCTGACATGAATCCTGAAAAGATGGTAAATCAATGTGAATAAGAGTAAGGAATAAGGTTTTTAAAATATATATGTGTAGTTGAGAAGCAAGTCAGGTCAGATATACAGCTGTGTTGATGACAACTTCAGCAGAGATGACTTTTGCTTGTCTGTAATGTCTTCGCTGGTGACTGCGACCACTTCGACCATGGTGACTAGCTGTTCTGCAATGTTCGCGAACACTTCGGCAGCATCTGGGACTTTCTAGAGATCGCTGGAAACATCTGTAGCTGAGTCATCTATTTATAGTCTATGCTTCTACTTTGTATTCAAGTTTTCATTGCGACAGTACGTAGCTGATGAGTGATGAGTGCACAAAATAATGTTTATTTTATGTATATAAAGAAATACTTGATCGATCCTTACAAAGTGTTATAGTTGAGAATATTTTAAAAAATATTTTACACATTTGCAAACATTCCTTTCCTGTTGCACATAATATTATGTAGCTCTTACTGAATAAACAAACATGTTTAAAAAATAAATAGTTATTTACCTTGTCAAAACAATTATTTTTTAACGAATAATAATACATATGGTAAAGCTGTTGTTAAGTAACTTACAGTGTACTCTACGATGAAATTTACATGTATTATCTCACATATTAACATAAAAAATTACACTTAATTCGTTAATCAGTTTGTAATATGCTAATATTTATTTGAGTAATGAAGTACATTCGTGCTCAAATAGACATAAGTTAGGTGTTTTCCTACAGGTGATTATGTGAGAAAAATATGTATTTTAAATTGCTATTAAAAAGTCACATAGTTAAAAAATTATATAAATTAAGCGACCTAACGAAAACCATTTACACAGATGTCTGAGCAAGGTTTGATAGATAAACAATATAACCACTGGAAAATTCTTAAGTCATGTACACACAAATTTAACTAAGCAAAAATAAAATTAAAATAATTTATATAAAAGTCATTTGATAAAACTGAAATATTATTAAAGATAGATGTGGTACTTGATATAAGATATTTAGGAATTGTGCGAAGGTAAATTAAATGTTAAATCAAGGTTAAGGAGCTGTACAACTAAAAAAATATTGAATTATCGAAAATCATCCAATACTATACACCCTATGCTTGAGTGGGGATGATATAGATAAAAATATTCAATACGTTATTATATTCTTACGTAATATGGTAGAAAATATAAAAATATCAATGAAATATTCACTTAATAAAATACATTTTATTTAAGAGGGTTGACACGCAAGTGACATCTGTGTTACGATGCAATAGGAAGGTACATGAGTAAGAAGCAAACTTTGGGAATTACATAATTTTACTAACATTTAAGGAAATATGTATTTAATTTTTGTTGATAGCATTTGATATATGTTATTGGAAATATATTGTGTCAAGGGCACAATAGCGGCTCGAGGGTTGTTGGCAGGTAGGGCACATGTTGCCGAGGACTATACACTCCTTTGAACTCGCCGCCGTATACCAATGTCCATGAAATATCTACTGGCTACTTATTGTGTTGAGAGCAGTCAGTAATAAGCGGCACATACATACCAGCGTGTCAATGGCTGTAGCGTCAACTAGTGCCCAACCCTTTACAGTTCTCTGCAACTTGCACCCTCCCTGGCAACAACCTACGAGCCGCCACTGCTAGGTCAGATGGCAAGAGACAGGATGGGGTGTGAAGTCGTCGGGGGTCAGTGGTAAACTAAAATATATATTTAAGGTTAAAACTTAATATTTTATTGAATTTCTTGAAAATCGATTGTGTATGACACAGATGAGAGTGGGTCGTAAGCGATTACTATTATTGGCATTTACGATACAAAATAAAATGTTCGAAAATAAAACAAATTATTTTTAAAACCTGAATAGCTAAAAATTTTTAACAACTAATTTTTTTATTAATTCATTAATTATATTGATTTATTTAAATGGGCATGAGCACGATGGGTACCAAAGCTGTAAACATTAATATAATACGAATTTAAGTATAATGTTGAAATAAAACAACTGTCAATATTTACAAAAGTAATATTTTTTTGTTTAAAAATTTTAGAAAGATTTTTAAGAATGCAAATCAGGGCCCACCACAGTAGCTCCAAAAGAAAAATTCGTCATTTAGTCGTTTTGAGAAGACAGAAAAAAATTAGCGCTTTGGGCATCAAGTAAGGTGATTTGTGAGAATTTTATGAGGAATTACATATATTTACATTTTTTTACAAGTATTTTGGCTACTTTAAATTTTCCGCCATTTGATGTGTTTTTTTCAGTTTTTTTGTCTTTTTTCCCACCCTTTTTGGCCAGTTTTTATCATTTTGGTAATTTCCCCCGTTTTTGGTAATTTTTCGTAATTTTTGAGAAATATTGATCACGACATCAGAAATTTTGAATTCGTCAAGCAAGATAGCAGACGAGTCGATCATCATAGACCACCTGAGTCCTCACCATCCAGGTTTGTCCTCTTCACCGAATCGGCTATTGTATATACTTCTGTAGGAATTTTATGATTAAAAAGACTCCGGGCATAGTAAAATAAAGGCGGTTCGGGATAGTGTGAGCTCTCAAAAAAACCCTGCTCAAGTTCTACTATCAGCCAATCCGTATCTTTCCGCATGTAACGGCTGACGCCGGGAAATATCTAACCTCTCTGGACACGTTACTTGATGTTTGCGCGTGTGAGATAAAATGTCAGTTTGAAACGATACATAAAAAAGAGCTAATTAAATATATAAAATACAACAATGTCGATTTTCGTGGGTTTTGTTTCAGTACAGTGTTAAAAATGGAAATACGTGGAACTACATTGCGTAATTTCGCTGCAAAACATACAAGCAGTAAGGCAACTATAGTTTATGTTGAATTATGTGTAGTAATAGTTAATTATATTTTTCAAAGGTAAAATTTTTAGTACTCGTGTTATCCCGAACGACCTATACCATACGCTTGCTATGTTACATAATTAGTGATTTGTTATTTATGTACGGTATTACTCTTTCAACTCACTCTATAATCTGCTCAACTGTCACCATCCTTTCACAGCCGTTACTGCCACAACCATCAAACTCCATTTACCAACTCAGGTTAGCCAACCTTAACTTCATCACTACACGTACCTTACAGTTTTCAGGCCGCCGTGTCGTGTGTAGAGTTTCGGCTGTTGAAATATTATTTGAAAACGGCATGATAGCCCATTAGTGATGTTTACTTGGGAATAGCAAATAAAAAAAAGGGAAACACGTGTGTATACTTATTTCGGGTTCGCCATTTCTAGGGCCACGCGATTTTTCCGCGAAAATATTTTTGCCCCACTTTGTTTCAGTGTTTCGCGTGCACAACGGTAGCTCTGCTTCAAGGTTGTTGGCTGCGTGTCTTTGTTCAGACACGTTTCTCATTTGATTGCACTAACCAGACTAAGATTATTGTGACTCCATATGCTTGTAATTTGCCAAGGCAAGTGAGAGTAAAATCATCCAATCACAGACGGTGTGGCAGAGATGCAGGTGTGCACATAGAGCACTGAAACCGAATATTGCAAAATTATTTTCGCCATTAAATCGTGGCTCCAAACATTACTCGTCACAGCATATTTTCCAGCGACTGAATATGGCGGAAATGGGTGCTTTTGCGAACCTTTTTAGGTGCAAAATTCTTTGCGCAAAATCTTATAAAATGTATAGGCGTGTACAGTACACCTTCATCTTTAACATTATGTCACAAAATTAACATGACCCCCAATTAATGTCTGATAGATAGGGACCCTGATTTTCGCGGAAAGAATTTTGCCTCACTTTGTTTCAGTGCCTTACGAGCACATCTGCAGTTCTGCTTCGTGGTCAGTGATTGAGTATTTTAACTCTCTCGGGCCTTGATATTCTACCGGCGAATCACAGCCGTGAGGTGTTGCAGATACTTTGTTGTAATTGGCTCAGACAAATTATATACGGCTCTTCGTATAGACACGCTGCCATTAATCATGAAGCAGAATTGCAGATGTGCACGTAAGGCACTGAAACAAAGAGAGGCAAAATTCTTTTCGCGAAAAACCAGGGTCCCTACTCATACAGGCGTGTTGTCTGGGAGAAGACTGCATGCCAGTTCAGTGACTTGTGCCTAGAGGCTAGGGTTAGGCGAGATGTGTGTATTTTATCGTCCTTATTGCACCTCTAAGCCTGGTATGCGCAAAACGCATCCCCCCAGGTGGCCACGTTAACTGTATATTGTTTTTCCTAGGAACACATCGATGACTTAAAGCACACGTATTGTATGCCCATGCAAATCGTCTAATTAATATTTATTAAAATAACGTTTTAACTTGCTAGCAGAGATATCTTATTCATAATGTATATTATTGATGAAACCATATAAAAATAATAATACATATAGTTTAATTTGTAACTGGCAGATTTTTTTATTGTTTTTTAAAAATGGGCACACATTATTTGTGCTTTAAGCCGTCGACATGTAACCTAGAAATATTAAAGCTTTTCACAAGTGAGAGAGGTTTACTGCTAGTGATGTCGAGCAAATATGTCTTCTGCCGACGTCTCTGGCAGGATGAATAGTGAGAAAAGTAGCGTGTAGGAGACTTGAGGCAAGATTACAGGATGAATGAAGGGGAAAGGCGGAGGAAGGTAGGGCAGGAGGGGAACATGCTGCTTCGAGCACTTAAAACACTTGAAGCCGCAAGAAAACAGATATAAACTCTGGAAATTCGGTTCCGGCCGTAAATCACATCAGAAATAGCGGAATCGGAAAACACGCGTATAAAACGGGCGATAAAGCAAATGCGCGGGCGTGCAAAGTCCTATCTTTATGAATGTTTCGGCGTCGGCGCCGAAGTTTATTTGTGACGCGTGGTTTTCCAGGAACATTTCTGGGCCAAGATAAAGCAATGCAAGCTCGTCGCGTGTGTAAAATGCACTTGATTCTCTGGTTCGTAGTAATGGAACGCCGGTGGTCAATTTCCGCTGATATTGTTCGTTTACCCATATTAGCGTGCCAGGATTTCAACTGTTTGTACATTTGTAGGCAGTATTTGCTTTTAGGTCACGCTCTCACTATTCTAATGTTTAAGCTTAAGCGGCGGATATCAAAAATCTGTTTGGCAGCCGTGATAGTTATTTTTTTCAAAACAAGAAATTGGGACCTGAATACGAAACCATGCTAACTCCAAAATTTATGAACTAGCAATAAAAAGTAATATATTTTTCGTGTGCGTTTATATTAATCTCAAAAATGTTACTAATTATTAAAAACAATATATTACGCTAATTGGTATCATATTTCACATGTGAATAAATGCACACAGTAAAATTAAGAATATTTTTTGCTAAATTTAAATTTTGTCGTTAGCATGGTTTCGAATTTAGGTTCCCAGCTATACGGTTTACACTGCAAAGTCATTTAACCGTAATTTCGTTAATTACTCAATTAGCTAAAATCACAGTATTTCCTGCCTTGAAAAAATCTTTCCCAGTATGGATTAGTCTATTTTAAACAAATATGCGGAACAGTTTTTTAATATCTACCCTTTTTCAGGCGTAAAAATTTAATAGCGCGAAAAAAATAAAAACAAAGGAGTATGACCTTATTTTACAGTTTTGTGTTTGGATGCTTTATTAAGAGTAACTCTGAACATATTCACTAATTGCTAATACTTTTTGTTACTGATTACTGTAGGCGCGACAGTGCCGAATGGTCAGACAGTTCGCATCCCACTAATGCGGGGTCGGTTCCCGGATTTTCGCATGTGGGAATCGTATCGGGCGACGGTCGGTGGGTTTTCTCGGGGATCAATACTCACCTCATGTCACACCACTCACCGGCGCTGAAGACCTCGATGTTAAGCGCTGACCAAAATCTCTCACTCACTCGCTTTTCAGATGCCTAGGGATGTGCAGAATTCGAGTTATTTTCTAACAGCAGACTTGACCGCAAGGTCACAGAATATTTAGGAATACAGAAGTGAAATAGCCGGTAGGACAGCGAACTCGGTCACACACGCCAGCAAAATGGCTTCCCTGGCCAGCAACATGGCGGAGATGCCTACCGCCAATCAGCGTAAGGTGGCTGCCCTGCTAGCCAGCAGCCAGGCCAATAGGAAACATGCCATAACGTGCAGGAGCCAAACATACACGGGTCTACGGGTCTGGTATCAACAGCCTCGGGCAGCCAATAAGCTGTTAAGTTCGCCCGTATCAAAGGAGCCGCCACGTAATTTCACGTCTGTGTTACTATTTAGTCTGTGGCAAGGTGTTGTATGTACGCCCGACGTCTCTCATTGGCGAACAATGTCGTGGCATGCCGCTCAGATCAATTCTAGTCAATAATAGAGGTGGTTCAGGATAAACTGAGCTCTTTTCTATCCTAGATACCATTTCATTTCCATATCATTAATAAATTCCTGCCAATTTTTAATATAATTGAAACTACGTAATTAACGATAATAGAGTAAAGATCATACCATCTTCCGAAGCTAACATATGTTGTAATTATTATTCTAGACGAGGTGGTCTTAATTACTAACCACCTTTATACTTTATCGTAATGAATTTAAACTCCTAACTGCGATCATATAAAGGCTCGTTCATTTACAATGACTAGGGTCATGAACTTTCTACGAAAAAATTTTTACTCCGGTTTGCTTCATGGTTATTGGCAGCATGTCTTTGGGAAGTGACGTCTCTCATGAGACTGCTCCAATCAGAACAAAGTTACCACAACATCACATGTCTGTGAATTGCGGGTGGAATCCCAAAATTATTTTCGCGAAAAGTTCATGTCCCTACCAATGATCTTACAGATTGTACTCGGTTATATACAGAGCACTGAAGTATACCTAACCGCCAAATTATAACGAGAATTTTGTATGCCTCTAGTAACTACAAGAAAGTTTCATTAATTCCAAATGGTGAACTTTCGACACATTAAATAACTAATAAACCACCGTTATTCAGTGTAAATTCGCTCGTCGATTTAGACTGCAAAAATGTCAATGCCTAACTCGTTAATATGGCCTAGTTACGAGTTTTCTTTTTACTCATTTGATTTATTGAAACTGCTTGATCTTAAATCAGCGGTAAACTGCTGGTAATCAGTGAATACTCACTGTTCGATTTAGAATGTAGACATTTCAAAAGCTAATCCTTTAATGTTTCCTATGTACCAGATATTTTTACATTTTTAATGGACAGTGCTTGATCGGGAATCAGTGAAAAACTACTGGCAGTCAGTGAAAGTTTACTGTCTGATTCATGCCACAGACTTTTAAAAATCAAATCAGTTGGTAATTACTATCTATCAGTGTTTTTTTACTGTTTTTATTTAATGAAACTGCTTAATCGGGAATCATCGGAAAACTACTGGTAATCAGTGAATAAATATTTAATGATAACGTTTTGTGTATGAAATAATTTTTTTTGAGTCGTTGGTGCACTATCAGTTTTAAAATTAAATCTTTTACAGCAGCTTACACGAAATTTATGTTTAAAAAGCGCACGTGTCATGCCCATATTATAATTTGTATACATTGTAAAACGTTTCCTTGAACAATAGTTATATATATATATATACATTTATAGCTGTTTATGTAAATCAACGTTTACATAAGAAACAATGTCATACTCTTCAATAGTTCAGTAAATATATATATAGATATGTCAAAGCGACCAGCTTTCTACGTTTTCAATCAGTACAGTAGGCTATTTCAAAAAATATGTAGTTCGTAATACTTAGGTTATCTAGTAGTACGTTAAAAGTTTTACAAAGAAACCCTGACGTTGGACTGATAATACTTCACACAAAGTTTTTCACCGCTTCTACTAGGCGAGCATAATGACGAGCGCGGTAAACCGAAAAATTTAATTGTTTTCATAAATGTTATACTGTATTTGTACGGGATATGGTTTGTTTCTAGACATTCACTGTGACAATTTTTTACTGTAACTAATGAAACAATTTAAGCTTTCATAGTTTTGGTTTAATAGCACATCAAAGTCCAAATCTGCATGATGCATTTTTGTGCTAGAAAAGGGAAACCAATTGACAAACCGAAATGAAATAATTTAGTTTGAAGAACAATGTCACGGGCTTCACCAACACGAGTATAAAAACCGCTTTGAATACTTTTTTGTGACTTTAAAAATCATATCAAATTTAAATTAAGAAAATTGCCAATTTTATGAAATTTTAAAATAAAAATAATAGATATTCGATTCTGGTTTCATTCATGTATTTGGTTCAGTCCGTGACACTTCATCAGTGTACTTTTTTTTTATTTCTTAAAGTCAGTTAGTCTTTTAAAGCGTAAAACCCTTCCCAAACTGTACGGAAAGTTTTTAATACAACCAAAATATGAGACATTTAACATACATCCGGTTGCAGATAGAGCTAATTTTTAGCGCTCTTACTATGCATGCCTGGTAAAACCTCTATAGGCCTACATTTTGCTGCTTTCTGAAAATGTATAGGAACACTATTTTCGATGTTTGGGAAATTTTTTTATCATGCATATTTTCCTAACACTTCTACACGTCGGCGTTGTAAATTTACAAGAAATTTTTGCAGTGTACGATAGTATTATTATTATTTTATTATTATTTTCATTAGTCTATTAATAGGGAACCCTGATTTTCGCGAAAGGAATTTTGCAACAACTTTTATCAGTGCCTTATGTGCACACCTGCAGCTCTGCTTCAAGGTTATTGGCAGCGTGTTGTTGTGCAGAGATGTCTTTCATTTGACAGCACCAATCAGAAAAAGGTTACTGCGGCACCGCACATCTGTGATTTGCGGGTAGAACACTAAGACGCGTGAGAGTTAAAACATACAATAACTAGAGGAAAAGATTTTTGGTGAAAAGAATTATGCAACATTTTGTTTTAGTGCCTCGTATGCACATCTACAGCTTTGCTTCATGGTCAGTGATTGGCTGTTTTTGACTCTCGACGTATATGGGATGTATCCGTTAATCGCAGACGTGTGGTGTCGCTATGACCACAGACTAAATAGTAATACAAACGTGAAGTGACGTTGCGGCTATTCTGATACGGACAAACTTGGCCGCTTATTGACTGCTCAAGGTTGTTGATACCAGCCCAGTATATGTTTGGCTCGTGTATGTTACGACAGGTTTCCTATTGGCCTGGATACCGGCTAGCACAGAAGCTGCCTAACGCTGATTAGCGGTATGCGTCTCCGCCAAGTTGCTGGCCAGGGAAACCATTTTGCTGGCGTGTATGACTGAGTTCGCCGTCCTACCGGCTATTTCACTTCTGTATTCCTAAATATTCTGTGCAGCGACGTTCTTCTCATTGGTACAGTCAAATGAGCGACACCTCTGCCCAAATACATGCCGCCAATAAATACGTACCAGAGCTGCAGATGTGCGCGTACGGCATTGAAACAAAATTTTGCATATTTCTTTTCACCAAAAATAATTGCCCCTACTAATCACTAAGCATGAAGCAGAGATGCATACGTAAGACACTAAATAAAGTTGTTTGCAAATTTATTTTTGCGAATATTAGGGGTTCCTAGTTATTATTATTATTATTATTATTATTATTATTATTATTATTATTATTATTATTAGAGCCAGTGATTTTTGGTGAAAATAATTTTGTAGCAATTTGTTTCAGTGTCTTATGTGCAATCTGAACCCTCTGTTTCATGTTTATTATCAGAATGCATTAGTGTAGTGACCTCTCACTCATTTGACAGCGCCAATCATAACAAGGTTACAGCAATACCACACGTCTATGATTTGTGGGTAGAACGCCGAGACGCTGAGAGTTAAAAGCATCCAGTCACTGACCACGATGCACAGCTGCATATGTGCACATAATTCCCTGCAACAAATTGTTGGAAAATTATTTTCACCCAAATTCACTGGCAATGTTATTGTATTTATTATTATTATTAAAATTCAACCGAAAATTCTAGGGCATAAAAAATACTTATTAGTAGAGCCACGATTTTATGGTGAAAAGATTTTTGCAACACTTGGTTTCGATGCGTCATGTGCACACCTGCAGCTCTGCTACATCGTCTGTGATTGGATGATTTTACTCTCACTTGTCTTGGCAAATTATAGACGTACAGACTCACAATAATCTTATTCTGATTGGTGCAGTCAAATGAGAAACGTGTCTGAACAAAGATACGCTGCCAATAACCTTGAAACAGAACTGCCGATGTGCACGTGAGTCACTGAAACAAAGTGGGACAAAAATCTTTTCGCGACAAAATCGTGGCCCTACTTATTAGTCACTGCAAAATATTTTGTTAAAATGAACTCTACCAAATTTTTTTGTAGTGACCACAAAAAAATTTTGCTGTTCCCAGTAAAGTTTTGCATTGACTACAAAAAAATTTTGTAACCACTACAAAAATGTTTGGTAAGGTCCATTTTAACAAAATGTTTTGCAGTGACTAATAAGTATTTTTTTCAGTGTGCTGTAGATAGGTTCCATATATTTCTCCCCTGATGAGAACTGATTGCAAAACAATAGTCACGTACGCAGTAAAGACACTACGGTTGCCACAACGAAATGTTTGTTCAAATATGAGCCACTACAAGGTAAAATTGCCGCAAAGAAAATTTTTGTTTAAAAGTTACTGTAATTGTGACATTGTCGATATATTCATTTGAAATGTTTATCGTAATTGTCAGTCCTGGCATTTTAACTCAAGCATTGTGTTGGAAAAATTATTATATTCGCTGCAAAGTGTTATTTGTTAGAAGGCCAGAATCTTGAATGTGGCAACTCTCTATCGGGGGCCTGCTGTCAGTCGCTCATTGGCTGCCTTAGTCCGTGTAGACATTTAAACGCCACAAACTCTACCTAGGCGCAAACTAAATAGTAATACTTTGCGACCCCTGTTTTTCGCGAAAATAATTTTGAACCTCTATATCTCAATGCTTTACGTGAACAGCTGCTGTTCTGCTACACAGGCGTTCCTACTTTTAGCCAATAGTTAAAAGTCCAACGGTTCAGTGACGAATATTCGGTAAAGGGTTGCGCGTAACTGTCGTCACTAGAGACTTGAAAAATTCGCGTTTTTTTAAGCACATGCTAGAATGCCAACAACATCGTGTCTAATTCACAATTGGGTTTCGTATTCTTTGACCCCTCCTGGAAGTCTCTGAGCATGACCGTCTTTAGTAGACGGCTGGAGTCTTGAATGTGGCAACGCTGCATCGGAGGCCTGCTGCCGGTCGCTCATTTGCTGCCCTAGTCAGTGTAGACGTGTACACGCCACAAAAGCTGCAGCTATACACGTTGCAGAGACTAGGGTGGCCAAGATTTGACAAGCTGCAGGCCCCCGATGCAGTGTTGCCACATTCAAGACACCGGCCTTCTACTAAAGATGGCCATGCTCTGAGCCAATAATAAAAATATAACTAACGCTGGCCCTTATAACCGTGCAAGCGAGCAGTCAGTGAGAAGCTATTCTCTGCTTCAGTTCCCAAATACTCTTTGAGGCCATCCTAAAGACCAGTGAACTAGCGTTTTTCCGGTCTCTAGTCATTACGTAAAGGTACGTGCCCATTGAGCTTACATACTGTACTCAGTTATAAACAGGACATTAAAGTCTAGCGTGCCACTAAATACTAGTACACATAATGCCTAGAGCCACGATTTCGTCGTGTTAAGATTTGCGCATCACTTCGTTTCAACGTCGTACATGTACATCGGACGCCGTGCTTCATGGTTATTGGCCTCGTGTCATTGTTCAGGTATGTCTCTCATTTGATTGCACCTACAAGAATAAGGAAGTTGTGACGTACGACTGTAATTTGCCAGTAGAACCCCAAGACAAGTGAGAGTTAAAACATCCAGTCACTGACCATGAAGCACAGCTGCAGATATGCACATAAGACACTGAAACAAATTGGTGCAAGAATCTTATCACCATAAATTCGTAGCTCTACTAACGCCAACA
Source organism: Medauroidea extradentata (assembly GCA_003012365.1). Lineage (NCBI taxonomy): Eukaryota > Metazoa > Arthropoda > Insecta > Phasmatodea > Phasmatidae > Medauroidea > Medauroidea extradentata. The sequence goes on from PNEQ01009769.1 coordinate 70,823, forward strand.
ATATTGTGTAATGTTTGTATATTTATGACAGTTTCTAATGAAATCCAGTAATATGAAACTTATGTTACACATTCGAAAACCTTTAGTAACAATTCTAGTAACTCCAATAATATGAATATTCTAGTATTGCAACCACTATTTGTATTAAATTAGGTCAATACGAATATCAAATGTCTTATGTCCTGCAGTAGCAGGATGCGAATTTTAAAACGTGTGTTTTTTCAATAAGAAAATCACGTTCCAAAATTCAATTTATTCTGAAGGGACCACTAGAACCACTGAATTTTGGTGAAACTAAGTTTTCAACAACTTGTTCGAATGCATTATGTGCACATGTTGATTTCTGCTTCGTGGTCAGTGATAGTACAAAGTATTTAGGAATACAGTCGGTAGTACTGCAAACTCAGTCACACACGCCAGCAAAATGGTGTCACTAGTCAGCAACATCGCAAAAACTCATATCACTAGATAACTGAAGATTTCGCGTTTTCTTTTAGGTACAAGCTAGTTTTCAAATAGCTCTAAAATTGTGTGACTTTCGCCATTTGTTCTTGACTTATTTGACACCTCCTGGAGGGCGCTAAGTCAATAATAAAGACTCAACTAAATGCATAGAGGTACGTCAATTTCGCGGATTCATCTGGCAGTAGCCTAGATTACTCAGTCCTGTACACGCTCTGAATACTGTCGATTATTCATTGGCTTACAACATTACAAGCGATAGCTCTATGAATCATTTCCTTATTTACTACTGGCTTGCAGTAGTCAAATGCGTTTCATGACAGCCGCCAGCTAATCACACACATGATTGTGAAGTATATATTTTTGGCGTTCAACCTGACCTGGAATGTATTTGCGAAATTGACGTACATCTAGTCATGCGGTATGTCTGTGTCAGAGAGCAGCCAATAAACAGCTGTTGTCTGCTTGAATACACAGATATTCTTGCAGGCTAGTCTACATGTCAGTGAACCCGCGAAATGTATTGTCTCTACATATCAGCAATCAGCGTAAGGTGGCTGCTCTGCTAGCAGGCATACAATTAAATAGGAAACCTGTAGTAACTTTCAGGAGCCAAACATACACAGAGCTGGTATCAACAACCTCCAGCAGCCAATAAGCAGAGAAGTTCGCCTGTATCAAATGAGTCGCCATATCATTTCACACCTGTATTACTATTTAGTCGTGGTGATGGGATGTAAAGACCACAATATTTGGCAAATAGATTTCTGCAACAATTTCTTTCAGTGCCTCATGTACACAGCTGCACTATGCTTCATTGTTATTGGCAGCGTGTCTTTGTGGAAAGACGTTTCTCATTTGACTGCACCAACCAGAATAAGGTTACTGCGATCTCACAGTTCGGGATTCGCAGTAAAGTGTTTAAGACATGCAAACAGTTAAAACAGTCAATCACTGACCATGAAGCAGAGCTGCAGTTGTGCACATGAGACACAGAAACAATCTGCTGCAGAAATATTTTCACCAAAAATTGTTGTCTCAGAGTTTAGGGATTCTACCCCCAAATCACATACGTAGGGACCCCTAATTTTCGCGAAAAGAATTTCGGCCCACTGTGTTTCAGTGACTTACGTGCACATCTGCAGCCATGCTTTATAATCAGTGATTGGACGTCTTAGCTCTGACGTGTCTTGGGGTTTTTCTGGTAAATCATGTGATTGGAAAAGTGAAATGAGAGACATCGCTTTACAAAGATACGCTGCCAATAACCATGAAGTAGAACTTCAGATGTGTACGTAAGTCACTGAAACACAGTGGGGCAAAATTCTTTTCGCAAAAATCAAGGGTCCCTAGTGATAGAATATTCTCAGGAGCCTTGGGATTATATCGGCAAATCAGATACGTGAAGTGTTGCAGGAACGTTATTGTATTTGGCTCAGTCAAATGATAGCCATAGACACGCAGCCATTAACCAGGAAACATAACTGCAGATGTGCACTTAAGGCACTGAAACAAACTGGGGCGAAATTCTTATCGCGAAGAATAGGGATACGTTCTAATACTACGTTACAGGATTTCATCCTAGACAGCCTTCCAAGCCATTTGAACTCCATGGCAACCTTGAAAACGTCTGCTTTTTATAAATGTACACGTTATGCTCACTAGACGGCATATTATGCTCGCTCTGTGGGACGACAGACGCTGTCGTCCCTTACATTTAAAAAATTATCTGAATTAAATATAGATATTAAAATCTTATTTGGATAACAGCATGTTCATCAGTGCAACTAAACTGCAAAATATAACACGTTTTGACCTCCAAATATTAAGAAATTACGCAAGAATTTTCGAATGAATTTGCGGTACTAATTGCTGAGAAGAGTGAATTGTCACGTTCGCTATCATAGAATCATTTTTGTTTTAATGCGAAAAAAAAAAAATTCCTTGTGTTCAGTACATGTTATTTTTTCTATGGTGTAGATTATGTATAAGTTATTTACTGTTGCAATTTTTTTCTGCATTACGGATGCTACAAGGAAAAGCCATGATTCTTTTAATTCTTAGTATCGCACCTAGTCCTAATTTTAAAATATATTCTCAGAAATATTACTGTGCTTCCACTTATGTACCATATAGTACAAATAAAATATGAGTAAATATCAAGACAGTTATTTTAATGACTTGTATATTTTAAACGATGGTTTACAACTATTTAAAAAGATCATAACTTACATCTTTCTTGTTGATGCATCAAGAATTAATGCATACCTACGTAAAGGAGGTAGCCGTCATAGCAAATAAAATGTGTTAACTCGTTGAAAATGTAGCTTCATATTTTAAAAGCTTGCTGATAAAGAACATTAACGATTTTTAACACAAGATACACGCTGGGATATGTAACCTCATTTCCAAACATTGTTCCAGCTTTGAGCCAAACAAATTGAAACACATTAATTATAAAATGTTATTGTAACGTGTTACAGAAATGTATTAGATTAGTATGCACTTTTTAAAATACTACAAAACGTGACAAATTAATGATTTTGTATGCAGGTGGCAATTAATATTGATACCTGACAGCACATGGGCTGAGAGCATAATAAAAATATTTTTAAAACGCTTTTCATACAATATTCTGATTTTAGTTCAGTTAAAGTTTGTCCTCTCAAATATCTTAAAGAATGCTTTTAGTCTTACAGTAATACTTTTTATTGTTATACAAATTAATGCAACGCACGAAGAAGAATCTCTTCGTTATTAGTGTCTAATGTCACACACGTAACAATAGACAGGGCAGGACACTTTGAATTCTTTTTCTCAACCGCTGTAGTGATGTTTTTTTATCATAGTACGTCGCTGCCATAACAAACACTTGACCATGTAGCAGAACATCTATTAAACTCTGCTGTTAAATATTAATGGAAAGAATTCTGGGAGGATTTCCTTTGCCTCTTTTCCTTTCTCTTTAATGCGTGTTATAAAGCGGAGAGGTAAAAAAGCACTGAAACTAGAAACGAGTAATAATTTACCTTAACTCGAGAGTTTTCCTTCACATTCGAGTGCTTTACAACTGCTAAAAGCTTCTCTTGTGTACGTACAGTCTGTGGTTGAACACAAAAGTAACGTGAAAACAGCTGTGCAAGTTAACAAACTAAATCGTCTGCAGTGACACAGCAACGATATTAATAACTAACGGCGTTCTGCGAACATTGTTTATTGAACTATGTACAAATAATTAGGTACCCAGCTACAGTTCAAAAAGTTTGTTTTCAGTGCCAACCACGTTTCGCTTTCGTTTTAGGTAAAATAGCCGAATTTACAGAACAACCCTTCCGTAGAAGTTAATCTGGAATATCTTCTTGACCACGAATAAAAAACGACCAATACTTATAGAAAATACGTCTCGTATGTGACTCGGCATGTATTGAAGAGTATTCCCAACCATTTTATTTCAACGAATACAAAGCCAGACTAAAAAGTTCCAGAGTGATATTTTTTGTTCGTATTCAAAATGCACTCTTAGATTACGTTTAAAACGCGTGCTTTTTCTCTTTTACGTTTCTGAGCCATTGTATTACGTGATCATCATTAGGAAAAATAAAAGTTGAAAAGTTTTCATCTTTGAATGTGACCTCGCCCCGCCCATAAATGAACAGAGCGCCGAGGATACGTGAATCACAGTATGTTTCTCAAGTACATCTCCGACGCATCCTTAAAAGGTTGTAAATTTCCTTCTAGCAATTTTTCTACAAAGATTGTAGGAGTGTGCGTTTGATCCATCGAATAGTTCATATTATTTGCGTTTTTTATTAAATTAATTTTAATATTTGTATCTCGCCTTTGATGCATTCAAATCGGGTTTAACATCGGAATCGAATTATTGAATTAGTCGGAGTCTATGGAAGCTCTATAACATACAGTTTAACTGAATTTTTGTTAGTGCCATAGGTTAGTAAAGTAATGTTCTTAAACTATATGGTTATTTAATTGTGTTTATATTGACAAACAATATATTACCACTGTTTACCCAAAAACAACCACCCAAACGAAACGACGGTTAAAAATTCTCTCACAAATACACAAGCCCTTGGGCCTTTACTAATAACTGTAAAAAAGGAATGTAGGAAATTTAGGACTCATTGGCGTACACCTGTCATACTTTGTATTAACTAGTCCACCTCACACAAATACCAAAGTAAAGTATTTCGCCCTCACAATGACGCTTACGTCTGAGATAATTCTTGTCTGGTATACTGTCGCTGCTAACGTAAATTTATTATTTTTCCTGGTATTTACTGGTTTGGTGGAGGAGTGAAAAAAAGGGGGAGGAAGTAAGACCAACTACGTGATACAGCCAATCAGGGCCGCATCTAGGAGGGGGTGTGGTCAAGAGGGACATTTGCCCCGGGCCTCACATTCTACGGGGCCTCACTTTATAATTAATAAAAAAGGAATTTTTAATAATTGAAATGAACTGGCGTTTTATTATATGTGGCACAACAATAGGAAATATTAATTTTACTTTGAAAGAATTGCATTTTAGCAACTTACGTTATTTTTGCTCTGCTGGCGTATAGCCTATGCCTATATTTGTAATATTCCTGTGTGAGCTGAATTGATTTTATTGTGGTACCTATAATAGTAATTTTTATATTAGAGTGACTACTTGCAGTACAAAGATAAATATGCCATACCTTAAAAATTATCAGTGCACTTAAAAAGGAAAAAAAAACTTGATTGGGGCGGGGTGTTTAGCGCCTCAGACGTATGTTGTCACGTACCTTAAATTCTCATAAAATGTCCCTGCAGCCAATCAGATCGCCTAGTGGACTTCGTGGCTTAAAGACACACTTATGTGTGTGTACGGCAACGTGATGATGATAGTGTGCGCGTATATGGACCAATAAACTCGCTTAGAGAAGAATTAACCTTGTAGCGAGTTTGACACTGAGGTATTCTGAAGCAAAGTAGATCCACAGTTCATTACACACTTTTGAAATAATGTTTTTATAATACATTCTACTGCTTGTATAACACAAAAATACGATGTAATACTGACAATAGTGACCCGGACTAGTATGAAAGTTATAACTTAACGTATTATAAACAGTGAGATACCTACTATCGCTGTACCGAAATATTCAATTTTCAGTACACTTTAATTGAGGCATATTTTTGCTCATTATCGAATTGTTGGAAGTTTAATATTTCTTTGCTGTCAGATAAGTTCACCTTCAACAAGAATCGATGCATAATTATATGTCTTGTGAATATTGACGCTCTTCAACTTCACGTATTAAACTGTAGAAAGAATTTCTAAAAAATGAATAAAATATCTTTTGAGGTAATCCTTAGTCTCGACGGCCTACAACAGACTTACGTACAACATTTTAGTATGAAACGAAAAAGTGACCAAAAATTTAATTATTCCAATGGAAACAGCCTCACACTACCCAAGACGTCGCTTACTTGAAGCTGTTTACGTTTGATAAACAAAATCGATGAAGTAATAAGGGTCACACGGAAGAGCTTACCTAGTGCCACGTTGCACATACGTCCAAGCAGCTGAGCCAAGGTGCAGAATTTATGTACTCTTGCTGGAACTGAAGAAACTTGAGGTGTCACACCTGATATTACAGTATACATTTACTAATCATTGCAATACTTTTATTGTAATTATTAAAATCTCTCTAACGTCATTCAAAATTCTACGGATTCAGCCACCAATATGTATTTACCCATTTATCTGATGCCTCTCAAACCGTGAGTATCTACAGTATTTATACGATTCACTACTAGATACACGTTGTTATGGCGAAAATATTTGTTCACCAATTTGTTTTAATGCTTTCTGAACACATCTGCACCTGTGCTTCATAGTCAGTGATTGGATGCTTTAACTCTAACTTGTTTTGGGGTTATACTGGAAAATTACAGACGTATGATGTCACAATTGTCTTACTCTGATTGGTGCAATCAAATGAGAGACAAAGACACGCTGCCAATAACCTTGAAACAGAGCTGTCGATGTGCACGCAAGATATTTGAACAAAGTGGTGCAAAAATCTTTTCACGATGAAATCGTGGCTATATTCATCACTGAAAATATGTATTTATAAATGAACCACGCCGATGTAAAAGAGTGTGAAGAAAGTTGGTGTGGTAGCATTGTTTTTCACACATTAATGGTAATGTTCTTATAAATTTTCAGGTAACATTCAAGTGTAAACTGATGCTAACAATACTTGCACAGTAACAACTCATATATTTTGTACTGTATATAAGTTGAAGTTAAGCGACCCGAACTGCGGATGGGTTGAAAACCTTCCCGTATTGTTTAACTAGATTTTTTACAGTGACGATAACTGTGCTGTGTGTGTCGTCTGCGAGGTAAATAAAGACGTTGACAATGATTGCGATATCTATCTGTAGGGACCAGAAAATTTCGCGTTTTATTTTAGGCACAAGCAAGGCTTTTACAGGTATCTAATTTTGTATCACTTTCGCCATTGGTTCTTGGCTTAGCTGACACCTCATGGATAGAGACCCTGGTTTCTCGCAAAAAAATTTTTGCCCCACTTTGTTTCAGTGCCTTACGTGCACATCTGCAGGTTTGCTTCGTGGTCAGTGATTGGATATTTTAACTCTCTAGAACCTTGGGATTCTGCCGGCAATTCACAGCCGTGAGGTGTTGCAGAGACTTTATTGTAATTGGCTCAGACAAATGATATACGGCTCTTCACATAGATACGCTGCCAATAATCAAGAAGCAGAATTGCAGATGCGCACGTAAGGCACTGAAACAAAGCAGGGCAAAATTCTTTTCGCGAAAAATCAGGGTCCCTACTCATGGAAAACGCCGAGCCAATAGTAAATAATCAACTAAATGTAAACCCAATCGTGTGGTATCACTAGAGACCTCCTATTTTCACGAAAATATTTTTGCATCACCTCGCTTCAATGCCTTACGTGGTTATTGATGGCATGCATTTTTCTGAGAGGCGTCACTTATTTGGCTGTGACAATCAGAACAAGTTTACTAGGACAATACACGTCTGTGATTTACGAGTATAACCTAAAGATGCTGGGAATAAAAAAAAACATATCATTGACCACGAAGCAGAGTTGCAGGTGCGGAAGTAAGGCATCAAAAGAAAGTGGTGCAGATATATCATTCGCGAGGATCAGGGGTCCCTACGTATCACTGTGTCAGCGAGCAGCCATAATGAACAGCTGATGTCTGCTTGAGTACACAGATATGGGAGATGCAAAGGAAAGTGACTGACATCTGGTAGCGAACGTCAGAACTTTCGGAATGGTGATGACGACTGCAGACGCTATATTGTACACGTGCGTAGCGAAGAAAATTAATGTCTATAAAAATACTAGGTGGCAAAAGTACTGTTTTCCGTTATAAAAGTGAAAGAGTTATATTAAAAATAGGTTTCTATACGTATGTAAAGAGGACTGTCGCGAGGTGACAACGTAAAAATATCGTTAGGAGTATTGCCAGTTTTACTGATCGCTACTTCTGCCAAGTATTTATATATATATATATATATATATATATATATATATATATATATATATATATATATATATATATATATATATACACACACACACACACATAGTTTTCTCCTAACTCTGTATAAACTCTTTGTAATTTATTTTGTAATTTCCGTATTATTGTAGTTAAAACCCATTGTCTTCATTACAGCTGGTTTGTTTAGAACTAACAAGGTTAGGCCTAGCCTCGTCCATTTAATGAATTATAAATTGTTGAAATGATAAAGTCGTTGACATGTATATGTAAATTTTAAGCGTTAAAATACTTAATATGCGAATATTACTTAAAATAATGTTCCATTTTTATGTTTATTTTAAGGTCAATGTTTTACAAAATGCTAGAAATAATTTTCCGAAGCTACGTTTGTGGGAATGTTTATTTAATATCTGGTAACGTGAAAATTACAAGATTATATTACCCCTTTTTTGTATAACGTATTTTGTCTACATGCATTAAGGATAATATTAATGTGTGTTGTAACAACAACATGAACTAACCTTCAAGCATTTTGTAATCTATAAGTAGGGACTGGAAAATCTCGCGAATTCAATTACCTGTAGGCTAGAATCCATTGTACTATGCGTACTATAGCCCCGTCTATTCGTTCATTGTCTGCTGTTCCACTGAGTAGCAGCTAGTGGACAAATAGTTGGGGCTTGAGTATGAATAGTACAATGGATTATAGCCTACAGGTAATTGAATTCGCGAAATTTTCCAGTCCCTACCTATAAGCATTCGATCGGACAATTTTAATCAATTTTGTAGTTTGCCAAAAAGATTATATTCTAAATTTTTTTCTTGTAAATTATATTTTCGGCTCAATGAATTCATTTACTGATCCACACTCACCACACGGCATTATTTCGCGTCACTTCTAATACAATCAGGTTTCGGGTAAAATAGTTCATAGCAATCAATATTAGTTATGTATACGTAAACTACACCCTGCCTTAGTCCACACGAGTCCTTGAAAAATAAAATAAACTCTAGTCTCCATAGCAACGCATACAGAAAATACGTTTCTATCAGCATTCCTGCCGTTTGCAAGGCGCGATAGTGCTGCTCCTAGCGTTGCTTTGCATCTCCCATACTTGGAGGCTAGCCTGCATGTTAGTGAACACGCGAATTTTTCCAGTCTCTAACAATCGGACATGTTTTACGTTAAGATGATAAGTAGAGACACGGAAATGTCGCGGGTTCAACGACCAGTCGACTAGACTCCACAGTCCTATGTACACTATGTCCTCAGCTACTTGTACATTGTCTGCTGCTCCAGTGAGTGGACAGTTGTACATGTGACAAGGTAGCGCGGCAGTCAGTGAGTGTTTTCATGCAGGTCTGCTATTGGTTCACAGTCCTCAAGGAAGCGTTTCAGTAACATTAATCCAATAACGAAAGAAATTAACGTGACAGGAGTTTCAATTCCTAGACAACCTATCCTTTTTATTGTTGTTTTATCAGTAAACAATTTAATGTAGATACGCGATTCTGGCTTAGTTTACCGCAAAAAGTATTATTTCTAAATAAATGTGTCATATTTGGCTAAGTATTTGCCCTATAAGTGGGCAAAATCTGAAATATAGTAATTTTTCCATACAAACTTCCTAAAGGAAAGTAGATCGGAATACATATTTTATTACTATTTTAAAACAAATAAGTAAAATGAATAAATTGTTTTGTAGTGCGCTCGACATCATGGGTATTTACGCCCACAAATAAGCAAAAAAACACAGTATTATATATAAGTGCTAAATGACGAAACTTGGCAACGTTTGATACTAAATATCACAGCAGTGATAAACCAAAATGCAATGTAAATTATTTTGATTCTAAACAAAATATTCTGCAAACGAAAATATGAAAACACACCGCAAAACTAGTGACAGAACCCCGTAACAGACAAATCAAATAGTTATATGAATAAGAATAATCAATTAGGTTGCATCAAAACCTTGCAGGGAATCTAACCATAACAGAGTAGCGCATATTTTGTACCGTCCCCTACTTATGGCTAGCAACTCAACAAATGGTGACGGTAACAAATTACAAAGAGTAGGGTAGGGTGGGTTCCGAATCCCTATAGATTTGCAAGGGCGCTAAGGTAAAAATAATCCTCATTCAAAACAAATCAAACTCATAACCTCAAAACCTCAGTATAGTAATACCAGTTAAAAGATTATCAACAGCTGCAAGCAAAACCACATTGATATTCCAATCATGAAAAAGGTAAACTGTAGATTAACTTCAAGGAGAACGTCATAAAGTTCCAACAGGGATTTATTCAAAACTCAAATTCAAACAAGCATAGCAAAAAATGCTAACTGAGTCCCAATACCTCAATAGCGGACCACAAAACAATTACAAATCTGAATAAACCCCTATAATTAGGCCTACAAGTGGTACACTTCAGGGGGAAACACGCCCCAAAATACAAAATATACGTAAACCACGGGGGGCACACCCCAAAACACACACAAACAACATAACCTACCGAGTCCCATACCTCGGTAGTATGCACATGATCCATAACACCCCTCCAAACATTCTCCTAAAGGCGGGCACAATAAACTGCATGAAATATATTTAATCACATTACTATTAATTATCTGCAGTAATTTGCTTTCTCTGCAGAAAGTAAAGTCTAAACTTCGAAATTACACGCCAAAAGTTATGAATAAATACATCAACAAAATTAAACTTTAGGATTTAATGTCTGTCCCCCTCCTCTCTCTCTCTCTCTCTCTCTCTCTCTCTCTCTCTCAACAATGAAAATTACAGAAGTTACTATAAGTGAAACAGTGAAAGAACTGGACTCGAAAGTTAACAGTAATTACTGACCAAGAGAGAATAATGACGTACTGCAAAAACACACAAACGAGAGACTATGACTTGGGCCGTCATGCAACAGGAATTCAACCCAAGACATAACAAACAACAAACTAAACAGGTGCTCAATATCAATCAATTATAAATCCTGCAGAATAACGACCCACCGTAAAGTGGGTACACTTTGCACCAGCATAGGTAACTTTGCACCACCAAAAATATTTATTTCTTGGTCGTTTGGTGAAATAAAGACACATCATAATTGGTATTTAAAAAATTATAATTTAATACCATCGAATACAATCACTTGTCTTTCAACTGTCAGCATAGAAAATATATTTTTTGGTGGTGCAAAGTTACACATGCTAGTGCAAAGTATACCCAGTTTACGGCATTCCACATTTACAAAGACGAAATACAAACGTAACACTTACATGACACTGGAAGCCGACTGAACACGGATACTAAAAATCACGGGTATAAATACCAAAAGCGAGAATTAACATGAATCGAAACATAATCATTACAACATGGCGGAGGAACAACTACAGTCAAGAAATATTATCATGGCCAAACAAGCAATATCTAAAGGTAAGCACAATATCATAACTACACAACTCGCTAGATACAAGCATAATTACACGTAGAACTCTTTTCTTAAATTTACAGTTTAACAAGAAAACATAATTATGATTGCTCTCGGCAATATTTTCTAGATGCTCTGAAACAGTCAATTGACCTTAAAATATAATCTACAAAAAATTTTTAGCGTAATGCAACTGCTCTATTCTTTTACTGTTTCTAAAAAGTTTTACCTTGACATAAATATATTTCCAGGTATTGCAAATATTTAATTAACATGATTGTCAATATTAATAGTATTTATATTATATTCAAATTATTTTATACAGTACGTATAATGACTGCTACTATTAAATTTTAATGCATTAAATATGTATCTTTAATTGTTCAAAGAATAATTTCTAATATTATCTTAAATATGTATGTGCTATGAATTTGAATTGCTTTAGGTGGCTTTTCTAAAGGAGAATTGTTTTGTTGACTAAATAAAATTGGTTCTGTACTGGCTTTATATATATATATATATATATATATATAATTTTGTGCGTGCGTGTGCTTGTAGAAAAATAAAGAACTGATAATTTCTGTTGAATAATATCTTTTCGGCAGATTATATACATAGAAACCCACGATTCAGCGGTGTATGGTGATCGTGTTCCAAGGCATGCAATATAAGCTCCGACTATACATTTCGAGCACGTGGACTCAATGTGCCTACCTGTCATAGCCAATAAACATGTGTTGTGTAGACTGATGTATATTATTGGAGAATACATTCCCTACCTCTTGTACTCTACTGGAAGAAGATTGTACCTGCTCCTACATGTATAATGGTCTCACAGACATCTGTGTGTTGTGTATAGTCACTGCTTAGCACCGAATGCCTTGGAACACGACCACGATACGCCACTGCCACTAGTATTCAATACCCACTCTGAGGTTAGGTTTTATTATCAATGGATATTCATGTATGAGAAGGCTCGCATTAATGTTGGCATATGTATGGTCATAAAACATGTATGTTATTCAAAATATTCTGTGCGTCATTAGGAAGATCGCCCGAGCAACAAAAAATTACCGAAGCATAAATTAAAAACCGGTACAAAGCTAGATGATATTCCATACTAAGTAATTAAGTTACAACCATCAGAATTACAACCCCGCTAACTATTGCTTGTATCAGCCCCTGAATAGACAAGATAATTTTCGGGACGTATCAAATAAACTTTTTACTTTATGCTCACAGCTACAATAATGTGATGCTGATTTATCTTGTTTTTATTTTGTTCCTTTAATATGCGTTTAAAATGTTATAACGAACAGCAAAAGGTCGCAGAAAAGTTAGGAATACAGCAGTGAAATAGCCGGTAGGACGGCAAACTCACACACGCCAGGAAAATTGCTTTCCTGGCCAGAAACATGGCGGATAAGCCTACGACCAATCAGCACAAAGAGGTTACCCTTCAGTGGTTAAATTTAACGCGTACTCCATCAAACATAAAATAATTTTTACGCTGTAAAACATTTTGTAAAAATTACTAGGCATTTATTTGCAGCTTACAAACTTTTGTAAATGTGCAATCTATTTCCTTGTAAAAATATGTGTTTGTTAAGGTACAAGGATTTTCTTAGTAGTCGTGAACTAGTCTTGTAGTCAATCAAAAACAAAATTTTTTCGTAAATTGTATAACTTAGCAAAACACATATAGGCCCTAACATATTTTGGAATGCAATCCTCTGGAACAATGTGAATATGCATATTAGCTACATGCTTAAAAATTAAGAACGTTATGTCCTTGAACTGAACATTGAATATAGACATATTAAAAAGGAACCAATTGCGTGTGAGTTAAGGGTCTTAAGTTGCGAGGTATGTACGCGCGAGGGTGCAGGTTCGATTCGTGGTGAGCCCAAAAAGTGTTATTTTTTAATAACTAGAAGTAAAGTAATATGTAAAGTATTGTTCAGTAAATACGTTGGGTGTCATAAATACAATACAGTAAATACTTAAAATTTAATTTTTGTGATTGCAAGTACAAATACATGTCTGTATCTTGTAATTTGCAAACATATACATTGTATTTTTTACAGGAACAACATTTACAGTTTTACACGGAGTTTCTTTGGGCATCTGGATTTCCAAGGATTTTCCTTGTAAAAATAAACAAAAAAATTGTGTACGGTCATTTCTTAAGAAATACTGCAATATATGGATATGTTTGAAAAAAAAATTGGTACATCATATCAGTAAAAATTGTTCAATTTAATGTTATGTATTGAGTATGGAACGCGGTATACTAAATGGAAAATTTTCGATAAGTCGCATGATTCTTTAAAGATTTCAATTACAGCAAGTTTTTGTTTGTAGGAGGTATCTATAACTGATTCATAAAGAAGTTATATAAAATTTATTCACCATTTAAACTACATGATTGCATACTTAGTAGGCAGAAAATTTAACAGGACTCAAAATCATAGAGAGGACTATGAGTGACCGAGAACGTCCACTTGAAGGCCGTTAGACTGTATCTTTCAAACAACCAGATATTTGAGATGGTGTGGTGTCACTAACCTGTAAAAAGTGACGACAAATTTTCTTACATGCAATGGATGCAAATTACCATTTCTTGCACGAAAAAATCTTATCATTTATAAGTAGAGACTTGATAAATTTGCGGGTTCACTGACATGTAGGCTAGTCTCCAAGAATATCTGTGTATTCAAGTAGACGTCAGCTGTTCACTGGCTGCTCTCTGACACTGTGATACCTAGGGACCCTGGTTTTCCGCGAAAAGAATGTTGCCCCACTTTGTTTCAGTGCCTTACGTGCACATCTGCAGTTCTGCTTCGTGGTCATTGATTGGGTATTTTAACTCTCTCGAGCCTTGGGATTCTACCGGCAAATCACAGCCGTGAGGTGTTGCAGAGACTTTATTGTAATTGGCTCAGACAAATGATATACGGCTCTTCATATAGACACGCTGCCAATAATCAAGAAGCAGAATTGCAGATGTGCACGTAAGGCACTGAAACAAAGTGGGGCAAAATTCATTTCACGAAGAATCAGGGTCCTTTGACTGATGTCACATTACTGGATTTGCATTTAGTTAATTATTTATTATTGGCTCACAGCACAAAAGTTTTTTATTTTTGGTTTTTATGTATAGGCTATGTCAAATCATGGCCTACAACATTATTGTACACCGTAAATTTTGTCGGTTTGGCATTTTAGTTGATTTTAGAGGCGTACTTAAAACGGTAAAGTTCAAATTTTGACGTTTGCGACTCATGACGCAAAAACTATGAGGTATACAAAAGTTTCCTAAGATTACGATTTAATCACAATTTATGTATAGAATAAAAAAATATCTGGTACAAACAAAAAAATTAAATAAAGACGTTGGAAAGTGAGGTGAACCGCGCCTTTAGAGGCGTCTATATCAAGATGATTTCTGTAAAATCAATGTTTTCTCGTATAACCACAATACGTCCGTAAATAACGGTTTGGGGACATAGTCTATTTTCAGGAAAGATACAAGACTTTTATTTGTACACGCCACTTCTTACTGTAGTCCTATCGTATATCATAAAAGAAAAAAATAGTGAAAATGGCTAAAAATGGAATTTTTTTTTGTCAT
The DNA here is from genome assembly GCA_003012365.1 of Medauroidea extradentata. Classification (NCBI taxonomy): domain Eukaryota; kingdom Metazoa; phylum Arthropoda; class Insecta; order Phasmatodea; family Phasmatidae; genus Medauroidea; species Medauroidea extradentata. Next base: position 85,901 of record PNEQ01009769.1, read on the forward strand.
TGGCGATCAGGCTCCTGACCTCTTGTCCTCCACCAAGGCCACCCGGGTTCAAATCCTGGCGGGCGTCGGTCCTCTAGATTTTCGCATGTGGGAATCGTGCCGGGCAATGATGTCGGGTTTTTTCAGGGATCTACCGTTACCCTCGTCCCTTTTACCGGTGCTGCTCCATACCCACATGATGTGAACCCCTCACCAGCGCTTAAGACCCAGATGTTGAGCGCTGACCAAAATCTCTTCATTCACTCACGTCTCCTGAAGGCAAAGTATAGACTTCTCACGACAAAGTAAGCACCGCTTAAATTCTTCTTTCAGCCATATTGCATTATTCTTTAATATTTTTTACTTGAAAACTTTCCTGGAACAATAACCAGTGTAAAAATTCCCCAATTTCAAAACTTAACACATTTGGCCGTTTTTGGATATTAAACGTGTTGGGGAATTCTCAGTTTAAAGTGAACATACTGTAGACAAACGCATCCTGGCCTCTGTAGTTCAAGACTTTGGTTTCTGACACGTTCAGTGATGACTTACTGTTGCAGATGTAATTTGCGTGCTGTTGGACTACAACGACCGGGCTCTAAGGTCGACACTTACTCGTTCATCAATTGCCTCATTGCCTCTATGCGCAAGTCACTCAACTGATGTCTGTCTTCTCTTAAGGCTCGGTTTCAGTCGTCATATTGCATTTTATTATTTTTCGTCTTTTTTGGAATTCTAAGAAGAAAAATTTCAAATATGCGATCATGCCTCAAATTATATTTACGTTTCGCTACAGTACAGACCTTGCGATTTAACTGCTAACGTATAATTACAGCGCAATGTGTGTGGCAAATTTTTAAATCAATAATTTGCCCGACAAATTGCGACCTAACTATACATTACTAGCTCTACTGCAATGCTTGTATTGTAGTTCAAGGTAAATATAATTTGCGGTATAGTAATCGATTTAACATTTTTCTTTGAGAATTCCCCAAAAGCCAAAAATAATAAAATTCAATATGGCGACTGAAACCGAACCTTAAAGCTGGGCCCACAGCAACGCGCTGCAGTACACGTATGTCATAGTACACATTTGAGTGGCTGAGATTCGTACTGGTGTAAGTCACAATTATTTAGTAATGTCATTTTTACCAATGTAATATTCTGTAACAAATATTTCACTCTAAACTTATTTTCTAAATTCAATTTGAGTATTGCAAGAATGTACTGCATTTCGCATGTGATTACAAAAAATTGTTTACGGGGAAACTATCTGAATTGATTTACACCACTTTAAATATTAAACTCCTCATTTACCGGTTTTACTGATAATTTACTGAGTCCATGGAACACGAGTACTGGAGCAAGGTTGACTGCTGTTCATATTTGTAAACTTTCATCCTTTACATCCTGTATACAAAGCGACTATACTCAAACATATGAATTTCTGTTACATTCCATAATTCCAGGTACACTCGGCAAAAGTGTTAAAATATTTTTTTGGTTCATATTGCTGGACAGCCGTCTTAATTTTGGTGTCCTGAGCTATCTCAGTTTTTATTATTTTTAACTTTTAATTTTCGTATTCTATTTTCTGTGGTTTGACCCAATTACTCCTGAGCTTTATCAGGTTTTTGTATTTATGTACGTGTTGAATATATGCGATTCGGCTTGTTTTTCTTAAAAAGTTTTTCTTGATTCACTATTTTTCTTATGAGACGACGTAGCACTGTGACAGCGTAAACTGTAAAAAACTTCCTGAAATGTTTAGGAAGTAATTAACTTAACCACAGTATGGGACTGTTGTCATACTTGTAAATATGCCTTGTAAATATGCAAACTTTTACAGTTATTACAATACAAGTCTGGTAAATGTAGTATACATTTGATTGTTTTATAAAAAGTATTAGGAGTGCTACCATGGATGTCTGGGAAACAATTCTACCATACCTACTTTCTTAGCGCTCCTATACGCACGTGTGGCAAATTTACAAACTATTTTTAGAGTCTATGTCTACAATATTTCACTCAATTACTTCCTGATGCATATAGTGTTCGTAAAACGCAAGGCTCATGCGCAGAACTATTAACAGAATGTACGTGTTCAGGTTTTGTCTTGTGTTTAAGTTCTTTTGTTGGTATTCTTTGTAACGTACAAATATAGCTATAACGCTAACTCTCGAGAAGTGATTAAAATCTACGGCGTGCACAAATATTAAGGTTTAATTGGAGCAATCAGATGTATATTATTGTGCAATTCAAAATAAATAATAACATTTGCTACAATAGAACATTTATTTCTGGGTTTCAGTACTTCGCCAAATAAATATGTTGAGGCAACAAAATCAGATTGTTTCTTTTGGTACTTTGTTAGTTTAAGTAATTTTTTTGTCCTGTTAAAAAAAAAAATTCGTAAAAATTTATTTCTGCGTATGTGGGTTTCGCCAGTTCGAAAAATTTGTAGACATGAAAGCATTGAACTAACAGGTCACATTCTATGAGATAATTAATGGAGTCCCATTATAGTTAGTTTAAAAAAAAAAACATGAATTTTGCCCATACCAAATTAAATGTTCAGTACCACGTTGAGAATCACGTTAAAATTTCTCTGATAGAAATACAGGAAAAAATTTAGATTAGTAATGACGTAAACATATTTTATGTAATAACATATTTTGTAAGTGTCACGATTAACGAAATTCAGTTTCTCCTAAGTCCGCCTTGGTTTTCTTTAAATAAGAATCGACTTTTGGTAAATATGACGTAAAATTTTTTAACACTTAGAATGAAACTAAAGCAGAATCGAAACATACATTCACACGAAGTTTTGTAACGCTGTCACAGTTAAATCTACCGTTTTTTTTGCGTTTAGCACATTTCTTACGCACAAGTTTAATTTTTGTGTACTAAATACGTTACATTTTTTTTTTTGCTTTCGTAGCATTCAAATAAGTTAATAGTATTTTACTGTTCTAGCCTTATCTCAAATGAATTTGTGAAATTTCCTGCTCTCGAACTGAGTATCACTGATATTTTTCGCACGAACAGTGTATTTGCAGCTCACATGTTTATTCACGAAGGAAAACATACGACAAGAAGTTAGCGATTACTCTGTCTACAGAATGTGTTCTTCTTAAAATAAGATTCATTTTAAACAAATTAACGATAAACCTTGGCCTTGAAAGATGGCTGAGAAATATACGTTTTTTTTATCGCCGTAAAACAACAGCACGCAATTAGTAGCAACGCTGCGGGCATAATTTCCACGACAACTGAAGGTGACTGCTTGTTCGTCTTACTTGTGGAATTACCATGATGCAGGTTGGCCGGAAACACGCATGTACTAATCGTGAAACATATATGGATCATGCAGGTAAAATGAGTGACAACACAACATTACACTTGGTAGTTCTATGTCAACTTCGATGCACTTAACAATATTATAAAAACATGCATTGAAAACTTTCATACTTTGACCTTAATTAAAAGAGTGCTAGCTCTGAAGAGTAAGTAGTTAGTGCTTTACGTATATTCACACCTGCAATAATTAATAAGTGAAAATTGTTTCGAAAATATTAATTCGACTTAAGATCACACAAATTCTTGTCGAAGAATGAAGGTGTATTTTACGTCTTGTCGACAGCGAGGTCATTAAAGACGATGGCACAGATAGAGGATCTGGGATAAAAGTGGACCATGGCCTTTATTGAATAAACATCCCAGCATTCGCCTAGAGCGATTCCGGAAACCTAATGAAACCGAAATCAGGACGGTCGGAACTGGTAATCGAATCCGGGTCCTGCGAGATGCACGACCGTTTCACCAAATACGAAGATCACGAGGAAACAGAATGGAAATCGTAGGATATCTGGCACAACGTTATTTTCCAGAACATTCTTCCTTGTAACCTCTTAAACGATACATAGGGCCAGTGATTTTTGGTGAAATGAATTTTACAACAATTTGTTTCAGTGCCTTATGTACACATCTTCAGCTTTGCTTCATGGTTATTGGCAGAATGCATTAATGCAGTGACCGCTCACTCATTTGACTGCGCCAATCGTAGCAAGCTTACAGCAATACCACACGTCTGTGATTTGTGGGTAGAACGCCGAGACACAGAGAGTTAAAAGCTTACAATCACTGACCACGATTCACAGCTGCAGATGTGCACATAAGGCTTTGAAACTAATTGTTGCAAAATTCTTTTCACCAAAAATTACTGGCCTTAATGATAAGACATTAAATGACAACACAAAACATGTTTTTCATACGAATAACACCCGCTCAGAATTAGCGTACGAGATGTAACACTAGCGCAACAAATAAATAAGTATCGTAATAGAAATGTAGATACCAGAGGGCCAGGGATCGAACCCCGGATGTAGATTTACTACTTGCCGCTCGCAGGCATCTATTAAAGGGGCCTCCGTACCTGCGCTTCAAACACGTTGCTGTTGCAGCGAGTCATAACCATTCTTTCTTTGACAAAACTATTTAACGTACATTATATTTGCAGATATACGAAAAGAACACAAACTTCAATTGATGTCGCTATAGTTTAGATATTCGACACGTTCATTGGAAACATTATTTTCGGGCCCCTCAAAATGGTCAAAAATGGCTCTTCCACACTACCGTATATAGAATAATAACAACCGGATTCGAAAAACGCAACTGTAGAATCAAGAACTATGCCGGCCATAAATAAAATAATGGTTCACAGCTTAAAAGTCGCAAAGGAAAAGGATAATAGTGACGCACTGCACGCCATCTGAGTGGCTTGCGCGGAGAGGCGATAATGCATTACATACGTCGGTCAACGGCAACCTTACCGCTCCTGCCTCACACACACAAAAGCAGCCTACCTAAGGAGGCCCCTTAACCCCGAAGGAAGACATGGCGTGGGACCCTACGACGGGGAGGTGCTGTAGTGATGGGTAGAAACCCCAAGTTTTGGTGAAAAGATTTCTGCAGCAGTTTGTTTCAGTGCCTCATGTGCACATCTGCAGCTCTGCTTCATGGTCAGTGACTGGCTGTTTTTAACTGTTTCGTGTCTAAACGCTTTACTGCAAACCACGGATGTGTGGTATCGCAGTAACCTGATTATATTTGGTGCAGCTAAACGGGAAACGTCTATCCACAAAGACACTCCGCCAATAACAATGAAGCTCAGCTGCAGCTGTACACTTGAGGCACTGAAACAAACTGCTGGAGAAATCTATTCACCGAAAACTGGGGGTCCCTATCGATGAGAAATGAGAAGAATTGCGAAGAAAATAACTTGTCCTAGTTTCTTTCAGGTGCCTTACTTTCACGTCTGCAGTTCTGCTTCTTGGTGATTCGATGTTTTGTTTTTAACGTGTCTTGGGGCTCTGTACCTGCAAATCACAGTTGTTGCAGTAACTTTATTCAGATTGGCGCGGTCAAATGAGAGACGTAACTTCGTGAAGAAACGTTGTAATAACCATGAAACAGAGCTGCAGATGTGCACATAAATCACTAAAACAAACGGAGGGCAAAATTATTTTTCGCAGTTCGTGGCCCTGGGAATGAGGTATCCCCGAGTAAATACGCAGAATCGTACGGCACGATTCCTATATTGGAAAGTCCAGGGTCCGACCCCACCGGGAATCAAACCTAGGAAAACCTTGGTAGGAAGCGAGTGTTCTAGTCACTGAGGCAACCGCGTCGCTTGTTGCACAGAGTATGAAAATATAATTATATTTAAACGTTAACGTCAGGAGGTAAGAATATTAAATAATTTTTCATTAACATTTCTTTGGCAAGACTGTTTTCATAAGTGCAAGTTTTCCCTCATATATGGCCGCAGCGGTGTAGGCGGGGGTCGACATTTAGCATGGTTCGGCTGCGCACCAGTATACAGTACAGGAGACACTGGGTTCTATTCCCAGGTACGACAGGGAGTAAATTTGTGCTTGGATTGGTCGCTGAAGTTCGTCTTATCACCTTTGTTGTTAAACCAACTCTGTCACATGAATTAGCTATGTCACAAAGGGGGCAACGTTCGGCGCAGTGATGGGCGTTTTTTTTTAATATACAGGATGTTTGTCAATTATAGGTACAAACGTAAGGGGTGTGTCGAGGACGATGAAACAAGTAAAAAATGTTATGAGCATAGTTCCAGAAACCAATGGTTGTCCCAATACGACACATTACATGTTACGACAGGGACGCTATAATACTAGAGTTCCCGAGGATCAAATCGTCAAAATGCTGCACACGTGGACGAAGGTATTACAACAAGTGTTCGAAACGGGCGCCGTTCATGTGAAGGCAGGTTTAATACGTCTTTGCATCGATGCCCGTACACATCCAAAAATTCCAGGTGTGTTCCAAATGCAGAGGCAACCATCCACAATGCGTTCCTTTAGTTCATGGACACAAACAACAGGGTTGTCATACACCAAAGCCTTTAAACATCCTTACACAAAAAATACTGTTGCAACATAGCCATGTTTGCACGTGTCCATATATCGTAACGGGAAAACCGTCGTTTTACGGACCCATGTGTATTAGCAATAT